>PVKP010039472.1:0-20125 GCA_004027715.1 Plecturocebus donacophilus
GTCCTTCCACAGAGACATCAGAAAAGATGTCTCTTATTCATGTTCTGAATTATCCTAAGATAAAAACCAATCACCATCTTAAAATATCCCAAGGCATTAAATAATATATTATTTTACTGCAGTTCATTCTTTTAGGTGTCTTGCTAAGTATTCACCTAGCTGTTCTCTATGTATGTAATATCTCTGCGAAACAAGAATGAAACTGTGGTAACTGTAATCTGAGTTTTAATTATTTTTAGATATACCTGATGGAGCCATCTTAAATCCTTTATGCAAGCAGATATAGATATAAATAAATAAATAGATTGTATGTCTGATGAATTTATAAATTAAATTATTTATAATTTTATTTCCTCCAGGAGAATTTTAGAAAGCTAACAGAAATGGATACAGTACTATATCATTAAGAAATAAATAATACAGTAAGTTTATGGAAAATTGCCAGAACTGGGTTGCAAATTTACTTCTGAGTTTTTAAGTAGTTAAAGCAAAGAGGAGAGCACAGTTACTAAAGGATTCATGTGTCAATTCAGTACTGTTCAGAGGTAGCACAATTTCCCCAATACCGGGGCCTTATAGAGAGGTCTCTGGTAGTTCTTCATATATGGGACCTTAAGATTTTTATGGGCAACATCCTTAGTGGAATTCCTAAAAATGATCTAATACTATCAAGTGCAGTTCATGAAAGGTGATTTTCTAAGGGGCCAAAGCCATGTTTTTCAAGTCCTGAGTTCTTTGTTGGTGTGGCTTGAGCCAGGAATGGTATTTGAGACATCCAGAGGAGTAGAAGTCAAGTCAGCATTCAGTTGAATTGGACATTTCGATTTTGATTGAATGGAGGTCAGGAGTGTCCATCCAACAAGAGCACATCCCAGCATAATGTTGTTGTTTAGGAGCTCCTGCATCACTAATTGGAATCTAGTTGCTGACACACTTAGTTTAGAGTGAAAAACGTTACCTTATGACCTTAGAGTTCAGAGCAGAGCAATCTTGGAGCCCAGGACAAGCAGAATGAAAAGCAAATTTGTCACCTGTGCAATTTATGATGTGGCTTTCAGAGACTGCTATTATCAGAGGGTACCATATGGTCACTGCCTATTTTTACTAGTTATTTTTGCAGCTAAGTTCTAGCTCACTTGTTTCTGTGCTGCTGAAAGGAGACATATACTGTAAACAAGTAAATGCCATATATTTTAAAAAGAACAAATATATACATAATTATTATTTGCTTCAAATTCTAAATTGTGATGGCCCAAGACAAATGCCCAGATATTCTAGTCCACTGTAGTCCAATCCCAAAGTAAGCTCCTTAGAGCTTTGTGAATGTCTCCCGTTTCAGATTGGATCTCTCGTATCCTAGCCAAACTCGTGTCTCAGAAACCTGAGAATCAAAGTCCTTTCTGGCATATTGATTTGTATGAATTGCAAAAGTTTATTTGCTGTCTGGCTCTGCATCATTTTGCAGGTTTCCTGGGACCACTAAGTATTTATTTGACTTAGACATATTTTTTTAAATTTTGACTTTCAAATATTTTAAAGTTTTTTTTTTTTTGGTAAATACAAAAAATGTAGAGAATTATTCTTTACCATATATCCACCAATCAGCATTAACAAAGAGTGACTTTCTGTCATATTTTCTTCCATCTTTTTGTTGGGAAGAGTTGAATTATAATTTATGTATAGTAAGATACATAAATTTTAAGTGTGTGGTATGAGGTATTTTGACAATTGTATGAACCCATTTAACAAACACACAAACTAAAATATACGATGGTCTCATTAATCCACAAAGTTTCTTCATTCCACTTTTCAGTCTACTCCCTGCCCCTCCAGGGCAACCGCTTCCTGACTTTTCTGTCGTGGTAACATTAAATTATTCTGTTTTGGGACTTCATGTAAGTTAAATCATCCAATGGAGATTCCTTTGTGTCTATGTTCTTTCAATCAGCACAATATTTTTGAGATCCATTCATGTTGGTGCATGTTATAATTTGCTTCTTTTCATTGCTAATTAGTATTTTATTGCCTTTGTTCATTCTCCTTGTTGATGTGTGACATTTAGTTTGTTTCCAGTTAAGGCTACTCTGAAGATTCTTGTACAAATAAGTCTTTTTGCGGAACTATGTTTGTGTGTGTGTGTGCTTTTTTTTTTTTTTGGGTGGGATGGTGATGGTTGTATAAATACTTAAGAGTGGGATTGCTGGGTCAGAGGGTAGGTGTATGCTTAACTTTATAGGAAAATGCCAAACTATTTTTTAAAGTGGCTATAGCATTTTACAGTTTCACCAGTAATATGCGGGAGTTCTAGTTGATTCACATCCTCCTCAACATTTGGTATTGTCAGTCTTTTCAATTTTAGCCATTCTAACAATTTTAATTTGCATTTTTCTGATGACTAAAGATGTTGAGTGCCTTTTCATGTACTTATTAGACATTCGTATATCTTCTCTTTCAAAGTGACCAACTCTTTTTTATTGTTGCTGCTATTTTTCATTTGATTGTCTTTTTATTACTAAGTTGTAGGAGTTCTTTACATTCTGGATGCAAGTCCTTTGTCAAACATACATTTTGCAAATACTTTTCCCCAGTCTGGGACTTGACATTTTCATTTTTGTCTATACCAGTTTATAAAGATGTTTTCCAGTTTTTTTTTTTTTTCAAAAAAGAAACTTTAAAGTTTTAGCTTTTTTTCAGCTTGAATTAATTTTGTCTGTGGTTTCAGAGTTCTCATTTTCCCCTCTCATCTGTATATCTAGTGATTACAGAACCATTTATTGAGAAGATTTTCTTTTCCTGTTGAAAGATGGTCTTTGATGTCTTCATTGAAAAAAATCAATAGACTGTTTTAGTGGGGTCTATTTCCAAATTCTCTGTTCTGCTGTACTGACCCATTTGTCTGTCCTTAGTCTAATACAATTCTGTCTTGATTACTGTAGCTTTTCATTAAGTCTTGAGGTTAGGTGGTCTAAGTCCTACACCTTGTTTTTTAAAGACTGTTCTGGTTATCAAGGATTATTGTATTTCTAAGTAAATTTTAGAACTGGCTTATAACATTCTATAATATAAAACAGCCCCTTGGGATTATAATTAAAATTTAATCAATAAATTAATTTTGAATAAATTGACCCTTTAATAATATTGATTCTTCCAACCTACTATTGTATCTCTTTATTTAGATCTTTGAAATATTTTCTCATTTTTTTTTGTTGTCAGTGTAGATGTTATATTTCTGATGCTATAATAAATTGAATTATTGTTTAAATTTTACATTTAATTGTTTGGTGCCAATGTACAGAAATACAACTGAATATTTCATATTGACCTTGTATTTTATGATATTGCTAAATTTACTTAGTGGTTTTCAGTAGTAGCTTTGTAGATTTCTTAGGATTTGCTGTATAACAATCATTTCATCTGAAATTAAAGATAATTTTACAAAATCCCTTTCAATCTTTACCTCTTTTGTTTCCTTTACTGTACACATGGTAACATTCCATTATATTTGCTTCAGGTAATTTTTCTTTTTCATGAATCAACCCGTCTTTCACTTCTTTGTTTCTGTATCCATATTACCTTATCCATGTTCTTGTTCCAGCTCTAAAACTCTTTTAATTCTTAAGATGTCCACATTTCCATTTCTGCTTGTAGCTTAGTCATATTTACATTGATAATACATAGTATTTTAAAGTATTTATGTTAAGGAGGCTCAATAAGGAGCCCTTTCATCTATAATTAATAAGAGAAAATTAAAATACATATTTTGGGGGAGGGCTACACCTTACAGCCAGGAAACAGCAAAATTTTAAGTGGGTAGTGAGTTCCAAGGGAGGGAATTTAGTGCAAAATTACCTCAATAAGTGAATTGCAAATAAATCCAGAAGTGACTATTTACTACTCAGAAGCGCCAGACTATTTCTAAGGGCATCTTGACATTGCCTAACTGTGGATATTTAAAAGTCCTATAAATTGCAAGTCATTGAAGTAACAGTTTTATTTGGTTCATTTAAAATAATAAATTGATAGAAAAATTTTGTTTATGGCAGCAGATGCTCCCTCACATTACAGCAATTATAAAGAAGACCTCTTCATTCCCACTACAAGTTACAAAATGGATCATTACATAGAAGTTCTAATCATAATTTTACCTTAAAAACTTACAATTGATTTAATTAATCAATTCATATGTGAAGTACTATTTTTTCTAAATTAACTTAAAAACTTACAATTGATTTAATTAATCAATTCATATGTGAAGTACTATTTTTTCTAAATTAACTTAGATTTCTTACAGAAATAATAAGACCGTCAAATGATAAACTGAAATTATTTTGCCAATATATAATTCATGAAATAAATGGAAATCTCTTTGATAAAAAGAAAATACTGATAAAATGCTGAAATCTTATCAGATTATTATATGAATAATAATCTATGTGTCTATCCATCCACTTATCTATGACAGTTCATATTTAAAATAAAATTAATATTATATAAACACACCAAGAGTCAACCATAAAATACAATTAATTTTATTTCTTAAAAACTAATGGGTGACAATGAAAAATTTATGCAAGAGAAAAATGAGTTCTATTTATTAAAATATAGTATTAATTTTCAATTAATTGATAGTCCTAAATACGTGAGGATCTGTAACACCTCGATATGCAACACATAACCTTTAGGGCAAAGGTTTTTGTCATGGATGTCACATGAGACTCATCTGTGGTGTTTCTAAATATCTTGATGTCTAAACGACACTTCATTCTTGCCTGTGAGATTCATGACATTTGTGCATATTGTTTTCTCCATCCTGGTCACTGGCACCACTGTATTAGTGTGCCGATGCTCCATAATAAATCACTACAAGGTAGTGGCTTAAAGCAACACCCACTTATTAGCTCACGAATCTGTAGGTCACAGTTCAGGTAGACTTGATTAGCTTCCCTGCTGAGGATCTCACAAGGCCAGGATTAAAGTGTGACTTGGCTGGGCTATTTCCTGGAGGATCGGGGATGGGGTCTGGGGAGGAAGATCTTCCAATCTCATTTTGTCATTAGCAGAATTTAGTTCTCTGTGCCTGTAGGACTGAGGTACCCATCTTCTTGCTGGCTGTTGGAAGTGAGTTGATCTCACCTTGTAGAGACTGTATTCAGGTCCTTTCCATGTGCCTCCCTGCTTCTTTGATCCAGCATTGGAGAACTTCTCATGCACCAAAACTTCCCTGTGCTTCTACTCTCTGACTTCCTCTTTGAACTCTGCTGGACAAAACTTTCAATTTTTAAAGGGCTCATGTGATTACGTGTGACCCATTTAGATAATCTCCCTGTTTGTAGATCAACTGATTAGTAAGTTTAAATACATCTGTAAATGCGTTATGCTATGTAATGCAACCTAATCATAGGAATAATACCATCTTTGAGGTATGAGGACCATCTTCGAATTCTGCCTACCTTACCTACCAACCTCCAGGCCATGTCCCCATATCAACTAACTGCAGGAGCAACAGCCTCCAAATTCCTTCACCTTGCTTAAGTGATATTCGTCTCTAGACCTTGTTATCATCATTGAGAAATACTGCACATCTGAAGTCTGAAAACTTGTTTTCTATTCTTAGACAACTGTCTCCTAATTTTTAAATTATAATACATATTGACTTTATCATGAGGCAAAGCATAGAGGAAAGGCAGAAAGTTAGCAATGGTTGGAGTCAGGTTTGTGGGGAATGACTCTGCAGGAGGTTTGGAGGGGTTAGTTCAGCAGAGAAGTAGCAGGTCATTCACAGAGTTCAATAGGCAAGGCTTGGTGTTAATACCTGAGTTCACTTGCAGGGCTGGGGCACAAAAGCTGGAGTTTTTGGCTTCAGTGATGATGAAATAAATAGATGGTCATGTTTTGGCACTGAAGGTCACTCTAAATTGAAGCTAGATCCCAACCCAGCAGGTGAAAGCATAGCAACTAAGTCCCATGTTGGGTGAGAGGGCTGTCTGGGATTAGGTGTATTGTTAGCATTGCAGGCAATTGTTTAGCATTATGGCAGGTCTCCACTCCCACTTTGGAGCCTTCTGAGGAATCAGGAATTGGGGTATAGAACTGGGCAGTCACTGGGAGAGTTGGGGGAAGACTGTGGCTAAGGTGAATATGGCGGCTGGGCTTTCAGGTACCAAGATTATTTCAGATCCCATGTGCTGGAAAGATGAAGTATCAATAATATTCTGGGCTTGCAGTCTAGACCCAGTGACTACATCAGGCTAAGTGTGCTGACTAAACATCTAATTCTTCTAGCTGGATGGGACTAGGAAAGGCAAGAGCAACAACCTCTGGCTTTCTAGCCTCACTGAACTTCTGCCTCCAGAGCCTCCTGCTTGGTCCTTTCCCCAGGTGGGAATTGAGAAAAGAGTCTCCTCTTCTAGTTGGTCCTACAGGGACTCTGGGGTGTGAGGTCCTGGATGCCCTTATACCCTGGTCACACTGCAGATGGCAAGCAAGTGGATGGATATCAAGTCAGGTCCTGGGATGGGAAGTGCTGAAGTCAAAACACAGAAAGTGAATCCAAACCTAGGAGCATATGGAGAGGGATCAGCTGAGCAACAGTAGCTAGGGAACAGCGTGAAAGGAAGGGGTTAAGGAACCAGGAAAGTTAGGGAAGCAGAGAATGGGAGGCAGTCTTGATGAAATGCAGGCCTGTAGGTCAATTCATTAATTCATTCATTCATTTCTTTCTCCTTCTCTCTTTCCTTTTAAATATTGTCAGTGCATTTTAATATGAGTCAGCCAGAGGAGGTAGACACACCTTTATGTATCTTTTACATCAATGTATTCTCCAGTGCTTAGGACAGTTTTTGAGTACTTAATGATAATTTAAATTTTTAAAAAGTGTAATAAAAGAGATACAAAAGATTTTGTTCACAATCAGGGCAGAAATACCACCCTAGCTTTGTATAATAATAGGATATTACCAGTATCTTCCTGAAAAATGATTGGCAGCTAACAGTAGGCCCAAAGTATAGTTACTATGGGCAGTACTTGCATTTTGTTTTGTGAACTTACAGTCGAGTGAAGCATTGTAAATGTACATGGTTTATTCTATTGCAAGGGGGAAATTCTTTTCGAACCATTCTGTTCCTGTTCTTACAGAGCTCTTCCAAGTAAAAGCTTGTAAGTACTGTGCAGAGAAGTGCTGTAATAGAGTGTGCCCAGTTGATTGTGTCAGTGGCTCTGCTATTGTCTAGATCAGTAAACTCTCTTCTCTTTAGGGTTTGACTCTGGAGGTGCCCATGAAATAAGAGTCGCAAGACCACTGTATACTCTTTATAGCAAAACCAGGTAAGGTCCCGTCATGGTAATGTCCTGTCATGCCACACCCCACAGGGCACCCAGTGTTCCAGAAACACCATTAGAGAGTATGAAGAGCTGCTCAGGTTGGGATGGTAAATTAATGTTTTCAGAGGGCTTTGCTGTTTTTTTCTGAGCAAGAGTGTGGAAAAACCCAGATTGCTCAAGGCTTGCAGCACCAGTGGCTTACTGTGGCCTGAAGTTTGCTGGCAGTGTTTGCTTCACCTTTCTCACCTGGCCCAAAGTGAGAGTACAGGCCTCATTCCTACTTGGCTTTCAGCAGCGCTGTTGGAAACAGCTGTGTATCATCAAGTCCCTAATAATTCCTGAGAGACTGATGCCTTTCTGCAAAAAGCCTGATTTACATGCTGTGACTGCAAATTAAAAAGATGGATTTTATTCTGGTTTGTTGAAATTATGCTCTATAGACAGTGTTTGAAACAAAACTTATCAAATGCTCTGTGGTCTACTTACTCCCAGATATTAATCTCTGCCTGCAGTGCTGTGAGGCGCTTTTCCTCATGAAAAATTCCATTCTTGTGAATTTAGTCTATTCATGTGGAGTCAACCTTATAGGACTATTATGGCCTTCTCTTTTTTGAGAGAATAGACTAAAAAAAGGGAAAGCATTGTCAACTCATTGTGTGGCCTGGTTCATAGAATTTTCTTTTCTTATTTTTTAAAGATATACAAAGCTGTACTAAAATAGAACTTTGTATTACAGGTTGCAGTTATTAGGAGGTAATAGGGTTTCTACTTTCTCATGATAAAGGCTTCCTATGTTAACACCACCTACTGCATAATTTCTTGGCATGATATGCAGAATTTTCTTTGTTATGTAGTTAATGAATGGCAGCTTTTCCCTTATGCGTTCCAATTTTTAGGCAAAGATAACTCTGTGAGTTCTAAGAATGTAAGCTTGCATTCTCCTTAGGAACAGTGAGCAAGGCAGTAAAAGAGATACTATTTTTAGATTTCTTGGTGATCTCTTGTTTTATTGTATGCTATACGTATATTATTCAGAAGACTTTCCTAAAACATGAACACAAATAAATAATATAATTCTTTACCGTCAATCTAGTATTTCTAGAAAATGTGTGGAGGAAGAAAGGAAGGTTTGGCATAAGGCTCTTTCGTCTTCATTATCAGTCTTCTTGGCCCCTCACTGCTGACGTCTATAAACTTATAATTTCATCTAAACCCTGTTCTCAGTGACTCAGAAAGACAGGGCCAATGGATGACCAAGGAGACAAACTTTTGTAGATTCCCAAAGCTTCCTGTTCTGGGGGAAGGAAGTGAGCACTGAGGAGAGAAAATTTGTCTCTAACACACGGATTGATTTGAATTATGGCTGTGGGACATAGGGATTTGTTCTTACTCATTAGTTAATAATGGTGACTTAAAATTTGTGTAGAGTAGAATCCTTTCTTCTGGCAGTCTCATTCTTATGAAGGAAAAGTTTTCCTCCCACCTCATAAAATAACTTCTTCCAATCTTCCCTGGAATTGTAGTCCTTCTACATTAGCTATTTAGAAAATGTTTATGGACTTGTAGGACCTAGGAGTAGTTGCAATTTGTTTCCAACTAAATTGCTCCAAATCTTCATTTTGATTTGAGATCAGAAGGACAATTGAGGAGCTATTGGATTTCCATAACAATTTGAGAGTTTTAAGTAGTGAAAGAAGAGTTTTTAGTTTTAAAAATTTTCAGATTTATGTTGCAAATCAGGATGGACTTCAGCAAATATTGGTGTGGTAGAAAAGTATAAAATATAGTTCTGGATGTCTTTAGGTAGAAGAGTAGATCAATAAGATTCAGAAATAATGGAATAATAAACCCATTTTTACTTTTAAAATATGGGAGACATATTTCACTCTGTTATATAGAATAATTTGGAGGAGAAAGCATTGAGAATATCATGAAGTCTTGTGTTTTTGACTTAGGATTCTGTTTAGAATGCTGATTGTCATTCACATTTTATGCATATAAAACATGAGTTTTATAAAATTACAAAGTTTATGAGAGGATTAAGCAGGTTTTACTTTTATAGTCATAATGTGTTCAAATGCATTTGCATCAAATGGTAGATATAATCTCTCTTTGTAATTGAAGTTTAAATTCCAGCATAAATATAGCGCTTAGAAAACTATTTTATGAGCCTTTCTTTTATAAGGATCTTGCATGAAAAGAAGGTTACACAGCTGGAGATTGTTTAGAGACAATTAAGACTTATTGGCTTTTCAGCTGGTAAGAAAAAGCAGGACTCTGAGACGCTTACCATCTTGAAATTGTTACTGAGGTAAGTTTCTTTTGCAACATCAAGCTCTTTAGTATTTTTTTAAAAATTATTTAGCATCAGAAATTTAAGACATGATCTATTGGAGTTTAAGCTCATAATGAATGTAAAATGCACGTTTGACTTTATCATTATTCATCTGGGTGAATCTGAGACCCTAGCCGTTTTTTTAAAGACTATTGCTCACTTCTTTTCCTAAAGAAAGTATTGACGTATGCTGCTAGTTTTTAATCACTCTGCTTCCTATGTCTCACCCTCTGAAATGGTATTCCATTCCCTTTGGATTCGAACATCTACCTCCTTCCCTTCTCTCCTCCAGCCTAGGAAAAAGGCTGCCTGATCCAACTACCCTAATAAGGAAATAATTTTGTTTGATAGCCAAAATACTGCTCATAGGGGAAAGGGTTTTACAGATGACTCTTAAAAGTGAGGAGCTTTCAGAATCTGTTAGTAAAATATATTTTATTGAAGGGATTTCTGGTGGCTCGCAAGTCAGATCTATATTTTCACAAAACCCCAGAGGATAAAATACTTTAGAGTTATACACTTTAATTTGGCAATTGGCTTGATCCACCTGCTAAAGAAACCCAACGGTGACCCTAACACTCAGGTGCAAATAGATTACCTGAAGCAATCAATGTTTTAAGTCCTTTTATTAATGAACCTAGTAAGGACTTTGACTTACCTTATTCTTATTAGTATGAATATGGATATTATACAGGTAAAAATGAATCTATGTTACAGAAGTTTGATTTCCGACTTGAGATTTTTTTTTTTCTTATTTGACTTAAATGTCTCTAAATATTAATGTGGCAGAATGTATTTCTTGACGCATAGTTCAAGGCAGGCTGAACACTAAATTAATTAATTTGTCCCATTTTACTAGTTCTATGTGTCTGTTAACTTTGTGTGGGGTGCATATATTGAACTTTGTCTTTGATTTACTGTTTCATGTAGGGACGAGAGGGTGTCACAAATGCTTCCATATCTGTACTTTGCGTCTGCTTGACATGGTTTGTTCTCTTTGACAGACGTTCAGTGGCAAAAAGTAGCATAATTATTAATTTCCCACTTGACATTGTGAACATTTCAATGCTAAGTTAGCAGGTAAAAATGTCACAATCTATTTCTATTATATCCACTCATGAACTTCAAAGGGTTCTTAGCAATCGTTCTTGAGTCAGAAGGAAGACTACCATGACGTCCAGATACCAAGTAAAATTAACTTTGTTAACAGTACTTGAACTTTTTGTAAAATACTCAGTTTTGTCAGATACTTCATGATGATAGTTTGAAAAAAAATTAACATTCATTGTCTTATATTGCTTGTGTTAAGTGGAAGGAAATTACTTTAGCAACAGACTCACGTCAGTCCCTCACATATTGAGAAAACTCTACTCCCTGGGGCTATAAAAACTGCCAAGCTGTAGAGGTACAAAGAAGTACCAATCTGTTTTGCTGAAGTGTTATATGGTGAGAGACAATTGCTTCTTACAAATGCACTGCTGATTAATTGTCCTCAGAGAGTTATAGCTCAGTCATATTAACTTGAATGTTACTGCAGTGAAGAGCACCGGCACACAGGTATAGAGAGGAAACCTAGTTTTCAGATTATCATAACCTGACAGCTCTGCCCAATAGAAATATCATGCTTATTGCATTAAAAACGACTTTTAGTAGCCACATAAAAATTAGACATGAGGAACACATTTTTATAATGTAATTTATTTGACTTGATATATCCAAAGTATTATCATTTTGACATTTGGTACTAGTCACTTTTCCAGTGCTCAATAGCCACATGTGGGTGGTCATTATTATATTGGCCAGCCCAGCTCTTGGAATCTTTGAGCTATTTGAGTTGCCAGCTGCAAAGCCTATTCTCTAACCCAAATCTTGTGTCCATTTAGGACATATTGAAATATTATTTAGGCATTGTAGATATCATATTTTGCCTTTCATTGGCAGTTCTAGCACTCTCTCTCTCTCTCTCTCTCTCTCTCTCTCATTGCCTCTGATCCAGATTGAAAGAAAGGAGTTTATCTGAATCTGACTGGTGTAGTGGAGAGGTGGAGAGAGTCCTTGGACAAGTGTTCAGACTACTGTAATTTGTCAGGGTCATTTACTAGTGACAGGGACTATTTGAGCTAACCTCACTAAGTGTAATTTCCTTATCTAGAAAATAAAAATACTGTAATAAACTCCATCTACCATGTACCATATGTAAGTAGACATATAAAAGTGCTTAAATAATAACTGTGAAGAGGTGATTAATACAATGTACTTTTTGGGCTAAAATTGTGTGAGTGTATTAAAATAGTTGAAGTAATTCTTTGGGGAAACTTGACTGAAGGCTTTATGCTTGATCCTGAAGAATTCTTTCATATGAGTCTATTTTCTTCCTCTGGTTTATGAGTCAATCTCTCCTTTAAACTTTGGATCAATTTTCATTCTTCTTCAAAACATTGACTTTAATTTTTAAAACATTCACTGTATACTTGGTATAGGTATTGGGCTCATGCTTTGTATACATCACATCAATTAATCCTTATGAGAGCGCTACAGGTTTTGCTTAACTGTATGGATGAAGGTGAAGCACAGAGAGATTAAGTAACTTGCCCAACATCCCACAGATTATAAGCTGCCATTTGAGCTAGGTTATCTGAATTCTCAAGAGACTGTGTCCTTGAGCTCTAGACTGACCACTGCCCATCTTAGTTGTTGATGTGCTGTGCTACTCAACTACAGCAGGCAGGACATGACAATATTAAACTGATAATAAACTTTTGAGTGAAATTTTGTTTTACCATATTTTAGTGGTTTTTCAATGGCAGGAGGAGCATAAATAACTGAGAATGACCAAAATATCATAAAAATGAGTGAAGATTTCTGTAAGTTTAGTGAAAACGATCCTATGGAAAAAAAAAAAAAGAAAATTCTTTATATCATCGAAACATTTAATAGGAGAGAACTTTTCTAAGTTTTCTTTAGAGACTAGTCAAGTTACCATCAAAGTTCAGGTTTTAGAGATATGGTAAAATTGAAATTTTGGTTCTTGATACGTTCATGTAAAAACGTATTTTGGAGAAAGACTATGAATGTAGATAATAGATGTGAGTTTAAGATGGAGTGGTGACAAAAAGTACAAAACTTTATTCTCTATTTTTTGTCTGTATGGTATCCCTAAAATGAGAAGTAAACAAATTAACAACAATTTATTACTCACACATTCTTTTTAGGGCACTGTTGGGTATAAAAATATGACAGCAACATCGTAGGCACCTGCTAACTTATTGGGGGGCTAAAACACACTACATGGAAATCCAGGCAATGTAAAAGGAATAAAAGAGGGGGGACGTGATTACTGGATCAAAGAGGGGTCAGGCGATACTTCATACTGTGGTCAGAATAAGGTGAGAGCATTGAGCTGGGAGTGCAATGATAGAGCCTCTAGGGAGATCTGGGACAGATAAGGGCCAGAGAGATGGTATAGGGCTTGGAAAGTTAACGAGGAGAAGAGGAGAGAGTAGATCAGATACTTAAGAAGGTATGTGACTGACTTAAAAAAAAATTTAATTGTAGTAAAATACATAGGACATAAAATGTATCACCTTAGCCATTATTGATTGCAGAGTTCAGTGGTATTATACATTCATAATGTTGGGCAACCATCAGCACAGCTCATTTCAGTCTGTAAAACTGAAGCTCTGTACCCATTCAATAGTAAGATACAGTATTGTCTTTTTGTGATTGGCTTATTTCACGTAACATAAAGTACTCAAGGTTCATTTCGTGTTATAGTATTATAAATGACTTATATATCATGATTAGAATATGGCAAAAAGGTGGGAGGAGACATAATTTATCTGTGTATTCACTTAAGCTTTCATAACAAAAATGATTCTCAAATGCCTACGAAATGCACGAGAGTGAGGCCATTTGCCAGATAACTGACCTCATTGAGATGAAGCTTTGATCTATCAGGATTGAATAATTTCTCCTTAAGAAAGTATATGTTTTTGTTACATGCAAGTGAAACTTAAAGAGGATGAAGCCAGATGACCCGGAAGAAGGGCAAAAAAAGTCTCTACTTGGCAAACCAGGCCCTCCATGGGGTTGTGAAGTTCTTCAAGGCCATGCTGGGACATGATGAAGTCACGTGCTTTATCAGTCTCCAAACCCTCACTGCTACAAAGATTAGACTTGCTGAGATCATGTGATCATGCGATTTCCATTGCTATCTTCAACCTGCCGCTCTTCCAATCACTGTTTTCTGGTTTATTCCCATTGATATGTTGGTTTTAGGTGCCTACTTGTCACAAATTGGGGTCAATAATATATAAGAAATGATTGAGATTGCAGATTGTAGATAGATAAACTTTATTTCGCAAGCCCAAGGGGATAATTTACTTTTCATCTCCTCCCGTCTTTTGAAATAGAGAGCCTCCAACAAATGGTATATAAAAGAAAACAGAGCAAACAAAATAGAGAAACTTTGCAATTTATTAACTCAAGCATGAAAGCACAGAAAATAAGCAAGGCTCAACTTAGTTGGAAAAATAAGTCTGAACCTATTGCATTAAAACATGGTGTTGCACTAATCTAATGAGTTTTTAGGCAAATGAGGCATGAAACATTGCCAAAATATAAAGTCAGTAAAATATCCAAATTACTCTTTCCTGTCATTATATGTTTTATTTTATTGGGAACTGGTAAAGAATAGATTATTCCTAAATCTGCATTACTAGCAAAGTTAAGTAGAATTATTTTATAAATAATTTATTATTCCGATAAATTGTCAATAATGGCATATCAAAAGCAACTGAAACTCTAACAAAAGATACACATGTACCTAATTTAAAAGAAGGTACTAATAACAGAACCTGCTTTTACTTCATTCATTCATATCCTAGGAATTCAAAATAGTGCTAAAGGAGATAAAACATTGTAGTATATGAGCAATTTTGAGACCAGCATGAAATGATTAATATGCTTTTCTGTAGGGGGAAACCTCTCAAGTGCTGTGGTGAGGGTCTCAAGCCTCAGCCTGTTCCCATATAAATATTGATTTAGAAAAGAATTAGAAGTGTAGGTGCATAGTTATTCCTTTATATAATCATATGTAATCTTATACTTACTCACTTATAATCATAAAGATATATACTCAATATAACCTTTAATTTTACTAATGACTGTCGGGTTATGAAGCATGGAACTGAGGTGACATTGGGAACAAAGTGATCCTAAGGCAGGATGCTCTAAGCCCTCTGTCACACCCACATAAGGGCTGCTGGAGGGCACCTCGGCTGTGCGGCAGCACCAGCACTATGAAAGCGCCCACTGTTTAGCCAGCAAGGGAAAGAGATGTCCAAAATGACCCAGACATCTCCTTCCTGGGGAAGTTAGGAGAAAACTCTGCTTCTCCAAGCTCTTGTGGCAAGGCCTGACGGCTGTCAGGCAAGCATGCAGACATCTGGGGGCTTAACTGTCTCTATGTGATGCTGCGCTTCAGTGGTCACATTCCATTCCATGTCTACTGTCGTGCCCTGCTTCTGCACCTGGTTTCTCTTTTTCTTAAAAGATAAGAATAATAGTAATATAATCTTAGTGTCCTTGATATTTCTGGCAAATATGCGAAGAGTGCTGACGCATTAGCTTTCTCCTTGCCTCAGCTACTTGAAAGTCTTGGGCTCCTTATCTTCAAGACTCGTGATTTCCCTGACCCTATCACTGACCACCATTACCTCGCCCTACCTTCCCTGCCCACTGCTTTGTACTCAATAAAAGTCAGAGTGTCCAGGGACTCGGGGCCACTGCAGGTCTCCGCACTTTGATTGGCAGTGGACCTCCAAGCCCAAACTCTCTTTCCTCTGTGTCTGTGTCTGTGTCTTTTATTTCTACAGTTTCTTGTCTCCGCACCAATGGGGAGGGGCTCACAGAACCCTATAGGGCTGTACCCTATACTTTTCTTTTAAGAAAAGATACAATTATCAGACATACCCATAAGACTTATTTAGAAAGAATAAAGAAAGTATCTTTATCCTAGAGTTAATTCTAGAGTTATTCTCTTACCTTCTGGTTGAATGCAGCATTTCCTATAGCTTGAGTGGGATTAGTGAAGAGATTTGGGTTATGTTTTCAGTAGTGAAAAGTGAAAATGATTTATTCTAGAAGCCCTGATTGTATTATAGTACTGTCAAATTATTAAAATATTCCCAAATTATGTACAGTTTAGTAAGAGCTGGCAGCTCATGAATTTTTTAAATCCTTATTTATACGGTTGTTTGAATCTATTTATGTGCCATTTGTAATTATTTCTGATGATTGGTACTACTGGCTATTACATGACAAAACCTTTTTGAGAGGAAAATTAATCTTTCATCCTCCACATTATCGAAGCAAACTTGTCACTTAAACCATCTTAAGTGACTTCTAGTGGATTTAATTTTGTATTTATTCTGCCTAGGTTAAGCAAGACTAACTTTACAATTTTTACCTGAGCTAGCTATCTCCAATGTGTATTGACAGTTCATTTGTGTTCGAATGGCTCTGAACGATTCTTCACAGTTGGGTAGATGTGCTTATCTAGGAACAAGCAGGTTTCTTGTGTGCACTTGTTTCTGTCACCTTGTGCTGATTTAAATGCCCTTGGTGCTCTAGAATCATATCGCAGGAGCAGGGCATTAGAAAAAGAAGCTGATGCAACAAGGAGAGGACCCTGAATTTCTCTCTGACAGCAATGAGAGGTTGCTCATTTGGTCTCCAGTCCACCACACCACCAGGGGCCCAGCCAGAAACTCCATCATCATCCACAGTTCTCCATTACTCCCTCCTACAACCAGCCAGCACTTACCTGATCTTTTGTGTTCATGCTTTGTCTTCATCCTTATACCAACCATTGAAACTCTCCTCCTCCTCGCTTGCCTGGCCTAGCTCTGCACCTTACTTTCTTGTCAAATAGAGCTACTTGCGCTTCCCTGAATGAGTTGTATTATTCCTTCTTCATCTCCAGAAATAAAACTAATGCCAGTGGAGCTTATGCATTCCATCTGGCTACCTGGCCTTTAAAAAGTCTGGTGAGATAAAATTTCCAGTTGACCACTACCAATAAGTTATAATGCTGTTAGCATATAAACAGCAATGTACTTGACCAGAAAAGAAATCTGTCTGGAATTCTTCAAAATATGCCTATGATTTTTTTATGGTAATGGGGCACATAATTTAATTTGCTATTGAGTCTCCATGAGAAGAGATGAAGTCTTTAGTCTATATCTACACTGTATACTTCCCTTGTTCGTTTGAAGGGCAAATTGCTTTGGTTTTTATGAATATGTATGAGAAGAATAAAATAAATCTATTCCTATATAAATTAATTTGTTTATTTAGCTGTTAAACAAAAGTAAGCAGATGTATTTACTGTTGTTATTCTTATGTGTTAATGTGCATTGTGAACTTCCAAGAGGAAGACTTCATCAAACAGTGTTTCCTATGCTTATGGGAGCATACATATCTCTTCTCAGGACACAGTCTGTGAGAGGTTGCTCTATCAAGCAGCCTGTGGAGGAGTTCATAATTCTGCCTACTGTGCAGTGAAATTTAAGCCCTACCTTCCTGATCTTTAATTGGCTTCAACGTTGAATAGCCAAATTATAAATGTCAGATCAAATATCTGTAAGTATATAATCAATACTAAAATACGTCATTGTGCTTATCCTAGTTTTCCTGCTACAATGTGGACTTTTCTGTTCTGCTAATAAAAAGCTTCTCCTGGCCCCATGTGGTGACTTATGGCTTCAATCCTAGCACTCTGGGAGGCCAAGGCAGGAGGATCACTTGAGCCCAGGAGTTTGAGACCAACTTGGACAACATGGTGAAACCCCACCTCTTCAAAAAAATACAAAAATTAGCCAGGTGTGGTGGCCTGTGCCTGTTGCCCCAGCTACTTGGGAGACTGAGGTGGGAGGATTGCTTGAACCTGGAAGATCGAAGTTGCAGTGAGCCGTGATTGTGGTCACTGTACTCCAGTCTGAGAGAAAGTGTGAGAACCTGTTTAAAAAAAAAAGTTCTCCCATATTAATAATGCTGTAAATGATCAGGGAAACAAAGAAAACACACTCTGCCTGGATTATTGTAATGTGGCTTATTTCTTTTTATTGTTTTAGGGAGAGGCAGAGATTGGGGGCTCTTCTTAGACATTGTATTAGTTAGGTCACTGCTCCTTGCCTTTGCAAATGTTCCCTCAGTCTTTAATGTTATGATTCATGGTTCTTAGCAAAGACTCAGTGTGAAAAAAACCTAGGAAGAGAAAAGGAAGAGAGTTATTGGCTCACACAAATTGAGCGAACTAAGGAAGTGCAGGAATATAACTGGAACTAGCCCTTTAGAACAAGGACTCTCCCCACTAGTTGCTCCTTTTCTCTGCTTTTGTCTGCCTGTTGGCTGCATTTTTTTTCTCTGCAGTTCAGCTTTTTCCATGTGGCCTTGAATGTGGCTGCCAACAGCTTATTGTCTGACATTTTCCTTGCTCTACCACCAGAGAGCTGAAGGCTCTATTTTCTTTCTTCTAATTTAGAAAACCAAAAAGGAGGATGCTGACCAGCCTATCTTGGATCACTTGCCGCCTGGACCAATCACTGCGGCCCCAAGGGTAGCACTATTTAGGAAGATGGCAGTTTCCTGTTAGAGCGTCCCGCACTGCAAAGGGAGAGAAAGCAATGCTCTAGAAGACACAGGGTATAGCTCTGGAATGCGAACAATTCCTCAAATATTAAGCATCCCCTTCGAATGTCCCTCTTTCTTTCCTGGTTAATTCCATCTCTTTCCCAGATCTCACCTCAGGAGAATTGGGCCCTAGAAGCTACTCCCAGCCTCTCATTACCCCCAGCCAGGCTGTCCCAGAACCTGAGAGCTTTTGGTGAGTGAAGGAGAAGGAAAGGACATAGGAAGGGTAACAGAGGAAGCAATGTTTCCTTTGTAAACACACTTAAAGTTAGCTATGTTTTGGGGAGTCTCTTCCTTGGTGTTGATGTGTAAAACAGGAACATCTGTCCCTTAACTTTGTTCCCTGTAAAGGAATCAGTTACCAGGGGTGATTTGTGTCTGTCTGGGATGATTTCTTAAATCTTTTCTAGTCCAGTGATTCTGGTAATTGTCCTTATGTCTGAGTCCTAGCACTTGTGACATTTAAGCTCAGTTCCAAATTAGTCTTTTCTGTCCTCTTTGGGGAGAATGAAGAAGAGATGGGGGAGGAGGAATGATGCTTCTGTTCTTTTCCTCCATCTGATGAACATTGCCAATGTGTCTCCCTGTAATTTAACTGAAATTTTGAGCATATTGATTCTGCTACCACTAGCATTTTGTTAGCTTACCCGATATCTATGAATGGACTAGATTTGCGTAACTATAATAGATTCAAAGGAGAGAGATCTAAGATGGCCGATTAGCAACAGCTCAGAAATGTAGCTCCCAGTGAAAGCGCAGAGAACGAGTGGACGCCGCACTTTCTGACGAATTTTTGTTGCCCGCAGACCGGGAGATTCCCGACAGAGGAGCCACATGGGTCGCCAGCACGACTCTTTTGGCTGGCGCGGCTGTTTTGCTGGCGCCCCAGCGCGGCGCTTCCCGGTGCGGAGTATATGGGACGGACGGGCTCGGCTGGTCCCATCCCCACAAGGAAAACAGCAATTGGAAGCGCTGAGGACAGAGCTTCACAGCAAGCACAGCGAACCCAGGAAGGTCCGGCTCTGTGGGGAAGGGGCATCCGCCAAAGGAAAACTAAGAAACAGGAAAACTTCATCACCGGGCAGAGAGAGATCCAAGATGGCCGCGTAGCAGCAGCTCAGGATTGTGGCTCCCAGTGAAAGTGCAGAGAGCGAGTGGATGCCACAATTGCAGACGAAATTTTGATGCCCACAGATTGGGAGATTCCCAGCGAAGGAGCCACACTGGTTGCCAGCGCGACTCTTTTGGCCAGCACGGCGCTTCTCGGTGTGGAGTGTATGGGACTGGATGCCCTTTTAGTCGGGCTCGGCCGGTCCCATCCCCACAAGGAGAACAGCAATTGGAAGTGCTGAGGACTGAGAACAAGCACAGCTGAACCCGGGAAGGCCCAGCTCTGTGGGGAAGGGGAGCTCCCCGAAGGAAAACTAAGAAACAGAAAAAACTTCATCACCAACAAGCCGGACGTCCACTCAGAGACCCAATCTGAAAGTCGGCAGTTACAAAGACGACAGGTGGATAAATCCACAAAAATGGGAAGAAACCAGTGCAAAAAGGCTGAGAACACCCAAAATCAGAAAGCTTCTCCTCCTACAGGGGATCGCAGCTCCTCATCAGCAAGAGAACAAGGCTTGATGGAGGATGAGTGTGATGAACTCACAGAATCAGGCTTCAGAAGGTGGATAATAAGAAACTTCTGTGAGCTAAAAGAACATGTTCTAACCCAATGCAAAGAAACTAAGAACCTTGAAAGAAGATTTAACGAAATGTTAACGAGAA
>PVKP010039473.1:0-20121 GCA_004027715.1 Plecturocebus donacophilus
CCTCCCAAAGTGCTGGGATTACAGCTGTGAGCCACTGCGCCTGGCCGATATTGTACATATTTTATGCACATATTCTGGATAGCGCAAATCCCCCAAGCCAGGGAATGTGTACTCTATGGGTCTTTTAAGAGATTTTCAGGGGTAACTGAGCTCCTGGCTGACTTGAGAAACTTGCTGTCATGGAAGTGCCCCCTACTCAGGGTCTGTAACTGGATCTAATAACAAAAGTAGGGAGCCTTGTGTCAAAAGGACTTACTACTGTTTCCAAACAGTGTGCTGCCTTGCCTCTGGCAGAAACACCCTTGGATACAATATGAAGGCATTTTTTTTTTTTTTTTTTTTTTCTGAGACTGACCTGTACTTGCTTGCAATTCTTTCTAGTTTATGAAGTATTTTCTAAGCCACTGCCTTATTTGAGTTTCAGAATAATTTTTTGTTTGTTTTGAGACAGAGTCTCTCTGTGTCACCCAGGCTGGAGTGTAGTGGTGCGATCTCAGCTCACTGCAACCTCTACCTCCCAGGTTCAAGTGATTCTTATGCCTCAGTCTTCCGAGTAGCTGGGACTACAGGCCTGGGCCACCAGGCCCAGCCAATTATTTGTATTTTTAGTAGAGATGGGGTTTCACTAGGCAGGAACTCAGAAGGTCAGACACACCTTGTCCCACAGTAGCCAGGAGCCCTGGAAACAATCCCCTATGTGGAGTTGGTTGTGTTGGTTTTGTGGCCACAGTTTTAGCTGTGGTTTCAGTGTTTTTGTGCATAAAATATGGATAATTGCACAAAAAAAGCTATTTTGAAGCACCAATAAAGCAAGGTTGGTGAAAGCATTTTGCAAGCTGCTAAGCGCTGTCCAAATGTTGTATCCCCAGACTTTACATGTCACTGAAAGTGTTTCTGAGTCATGCTAAAGGAATCCATGTGGAAGATGAAGAGAATTTATGCCTACAGTCATGTACTTGGGCTGCATGTACACTATTTGACTTTGAACTTAATTTCTTGAATTATCTTCACGGCTTGGGGAGCTGTGCCCATCATTTCTTGCAGGCCATGGCCGTGGCCCTCATTTTTGTGGGTTGACAAGGGCTTGGGTAGAGGTGGGGTGAGCAGTTTGTTAGAGACCTCCCTGAAAGCCTTGCTACCAGATCTCAGTGACATGACGAAGGTAGTGTGGAAATATGTGACTTCCTGTTATGGAATTTAGCCTGGAAGAGTGAAGAGTGGTCTTGGGGTGAACCAGAGAGCACTTGTTCACCTGGGTATGGGTATCCCGGCTCCACTTGATTGCCACCTTCGAGGAATGCAGTGCAATGTAGCTAAATCTTCAGACTTTCCTAGAAAAGTCTGAAGTCCACGTATTTTCAAAATGTGAAACTGGATTTTCATCCTCAGGGCAACTCTACTGCCTGGGTGGAGTTAGTGCCTGAGTTGGCTGTGTAGCTTTGGGCCACTGCTCTGGACTTCAGTTTTCTCATTTAAAATTGGTGATCCACCTGAGGTCAGGAGTTCAAGACCAGCCTGGTCAACATGGTAAAATCACATCTCTACTAAAAATACAAAAATCAGCTGGATGTGGTAGAATGTACCTGTAATACCAGCTACTGTAATCTGCTGAGGCAGGAGAATCACTGGACCTGGGAGGCAGAGGTTGCAGTGAGCCAAGATGGCGACATTGCACTCCAGCCTGGGTAACAGAGACCCCCATCTCAAAATAACATAAAAAATGAAAATTGGGCCAGGCGCAGTAGCTGATGCCTATAAATCCTAGCACTTTGGGAGGCCGAGGCGGGCGATCAGCTGAGATTAGGAACTGCAGACCAGCCTGACCAACACAGACATACCCTGTCTCTTACACTAAAAATACAAAATTAGCCAGGCGTAGTGGCACATGCCTGTAATCCCAGCTACTCGGGAAGCTGAGGCAGGAGAATCACTTGAACCTGGGAGGCGGAGGTTGCGGTAAGCCCAAGATTGTGCCATTCCCCTCCAGCCTGGCAGTAAGAGCGAAACTGTCTCAAAATAATAAATAAAATAAAAATAAAATAAAAATTGGTGATCCAGCTGGGCAACATAGTGAGACCCTGTGCTTACAAAAAAATACAAAAATATTTGCTAGGTGTGGTGGCTACACTTGTGGTCCCAGCTATTTGGGAGGCTGAGGCAGGAGGCTCAATTGGGCCCGGGAGGTTGAAGCTGCAGAGAGCTGTGGTCGTGCCACTGCACTCCAGCCTGGGTTACAGAGCAAAACCCTGTGTCAAAAAACAAAATAATAAAAGTAAAATAAAATTGGTGACGGTACCACCTTGCTTGGGTCGTAAAGACACAAAAGAGAAAATGGAATGCTCAGCCCACCACACTGGTCCTGGCTGCAGGAATCCGAAGGAAACGCTAGCTCCTTGTATTCTGAGTTCCTATTTGGTAACCTGCAGGCTTGGGAGGTTGTAATCCTACTTGCCTAGGGGCTGGCCAACCATTCGATTAAAAGGAATAACGGGATTACCTAGGCCTTTCAAGTTTCGTGGTCAAGGAGATAACATAAAGGAGTTTTGTGGATTAGGAAGAACTCCCCCATCCCGTCCTTAAACTCAAGAGTTAAGTGGTTTATCTGTCTTAAAAAAAAAAAAAAAAAAGTTTGAACAAAAATAAATGGCGCTGGTCACTGTGGCTCAGCCTGTGATCCCAGAACTTTGGCAGGCCGTGGTCGCAGTGGCTCAGCCTGTGATCCCAGAACTTTGGCAGGCCGTGGTGGGCAGAACTCTCGAGCTCAGCAGTTGAGACGAGCCTGGGCCACAGAGCAAGACCCATGTCTCAAACAAACGAAAACGACACACTGGCCGGGGGCGGTGGCTCATGCCTGTAATTCCAGCATTTAGGGAGGTCGAAGCGGGCAGATTATCTGAGGTCAGGAGTTCGAGACCAGCCTGGTCAACATGGCGAAATCCCGTCTCTACTAAAAATACAAAAATTAGCCGGGTGTGGTGGCAGTCGCCTGTAATCGCAGCTACTTGGGAGGCTGAGGCAGGAGAATTGCTTGAAGAGGGGGCGGAGGTTGCAGTGAGCTCAGATCGCGCCACTTCACTCCAGCCTGGGAAACAAGGGAGACTCTGCCTCAAAAAAAAAAAAAAAAAAAAAATCGAAACACAAATAAATGGATTGATTTAAAGGAAAAATTTTAAGTAAACAAAAGTACAAATGCGATGTCAGTAGTCACGGTGGTGCCAGGGGACCGAAGATCGGGGAACACCAACTTCTCATCCTCCCTGCCGAGTACCTCTGGGGGAGGCGACAGAAAGGGCGCAAGCACAGGGCTTGGAGAGCACCAAGGTCCAGGGAGAGGGCGGGCTACGTTCCAATCCCTCGGAGCCGTGCTGAGGGCTTTGGAGGACCCCATTCGCCCAACCTCAGAAGCCTGACTTTTGCCACTTCCAGCGACGCAACCTTGGGCTGCGAAACTTTCCCCGGCCCAGTTTCCTCTTTTGGGACATGAGGGGGAGGAGGCTGCCAATGCTGGAATGAAGCACACGAAAGCGAGAGACTACCGCCTCGACGAGCGTACAGTCCTGTTAGGCTCTCCCATTGCTTTGCTGTGGCTGCACCCCGGCCGACCTGAACTTGACGCCGTCCAGCCTGGCTCTGGCTTCGGGAATCCTCTGCAGGGAAGAACTCCGTTCTAAATGAGGACAAAGCCCGCCCGGATCGAGAACGCGCGCGCCACCGAACCCAATGGGAGACTGATATCAAGCTGAGTGACGGGATGGAGCAGCCAATGAGCGTGCAGTTTGTTGCGAAGTGGGTCCCCGGCTCCGGCATTATAAAGAGCGCCACGAGTCGGCATTGTCAGGCAGCAGCACCGCGCGGGCGGGAGCTCGTTTGTGGGCAGGTGGGTTACCGTGCGGCTGCGGCCCGGGAGGAGAAGACACAGCTGGGAAAGCTCCGTCGCGTGACGGAGGGCAGGCCTCAGCAGCGCGAGCTTGAGTGCGGCGGAGCCCGCGGCGCCTTCCCCGGCGGATAGGGACAAGCGGGCCCCGCGTCGTCATCGGCGGCGAGGTAAGCGGTGAGCGGCGGGCGGCGGGAGGCGGGCGGGAGCCGCACCGGCCTGACGTGCTGTCGCCGCTGGTAGCAGGAGCCGCCGCGCTTCGGCCTAGGATGTCGGAAGCGGGCGAGGAGCAGCCCATGGAGACGACGGGCGCCACCGAGAACGGACATGAGGCCGCCCCCGAAGGCGAGTCGCCGGCCGGGGCTGGCACGGGCGCCACGGCAGGGGCTGGAGGCGCGACCGTGGCGCCCCCGAGCGGGAATCAGAACGGCGCCGAGGGCGACCAGATCAATGCCAGCAAGAACGAGGAAGACGCGGGGTAGGTGCGGCCGCGGGCGGACGGGGGCGCCGCCTTTGTTCCGGGGCCGCCTTTTGTTGGCGCCACGCGGCGGGGGGAGGGGCGGCGGCCTGGCTCGGGTCGAGGCTGGGGCGGCCCGCGGATCGTCCCCGCCGCACTCGCGGGCCGGGCCTGGCGCTGCCGCTCGCGCTGGAGTTTGCAGGAGTTTGTTGGGTCGACTTTGGCGCCGCCCTGGGGCCGCTCGCGCGCTGCCAGGGCTGGAGCCGGCGCAGGGGCGGGAGGCCCGGAAGAGGGAAAGCGCTCGGACCCGGGCCCGGTGGCTGCTCCTCGGGCCGCCCCGGGGCTGCGTGGGCGGAGTTGGCGCGCGCCGGCCCCGGGCCACCCTCCTCCGCCTCTCCCGGGGGCGGAGTCACGTTCTGAACCCTGGGCGGGCTTGGCCTCGAGTTCTTTGAAATTAGTTCTCAGGAGATGGTGAAGACGCTGGCCCTTTGATACATGGTTGTAGAACACATGAATTTCCAGGTGTGAGTGGTCAGGGCCCATACTCCTCGTGAGGTGGTCCTGGCCCATACTCCTCGTGAGGTGGTCCTTTCTTTGCTTCTCATAGCCTGGGGCTGCAAAGCCTTGTTAAGCCTCTTTAGGATCCTGGTTTGGTTGAATTTGGAGAGTAGTGGAGATTTAACATCCTTCAAACGTGCACCTTGCAGGCTCTAAAGGTGGCTGTAGACTTTGTGAGAGCTTTGCCAGGGCCAGTCCTTTCCAAAATCACAGCTTGCTTATAAGACTCGTTGCCATGTGTCTCACTCTACCATTTCAGAAAAATGTTCGTTGGTGGCCTGAGCTGGGATACCAGCAAAAAAGATTTAAAAGACTATTTTACTAAATTTGGAGAGGTGGTTGACTGTACAATAAAAATGGATCCCAACACTGGACGGTCAAGAGGGTTTGGGTTTATCCTGTTCAAAGATGCGGCCAGTGTGGAGAAGGTAAGCTGGGTACTGGATTTCAGCAGTCTCGGTGGAAACGATTTGAATTCTAAGAGGACACCTTTCCTACAGCATGACTAGTTTTGTGTGTTCTGCATGTGGTTGAGTGCTTTGGGCAAAGCCAGAGGTTAGGTTCCAGTTTTTGAGGGGATAAAAATACAAGTTGGGAGTCAAGAATATGTGCTGGAGTGGTTTGGGAAGATTATAGTTGACATTCATTACCTTTTATGTACCTATTCAGGGCACCGTGCTAAACATCTGGGAGGATTACAAGAGAGTCCAAAATTGCTATGAGATAGACTTTTAGCTCCGTTTTACAGGACAAAAAGCAAAATCCTAAGGCTCACAGAAATTTAAGTAGAGGTGGTCACAACTAGTAAGGGCGTGGAGCAAGATTCCATCCCCTGCAGCCCATCTTCAGCCTATGCCGAGTCCCTGCTGCTTTGCTTCTGGAGATGGGCCTCACGCTGGGATTGCATGGGCAGGAAGAGGGTACACAGCATGATCAAAGCCTCAAGGATGAGGCCTGGTGTCTAGTTGTTGAGGTAAACCAGCTGTACTTGAGGTTTGAAGAAAAGTGGGTTGGGAGGTTAAGCTGGGGTAGAATTTGGAGGTGATGAAACACATTTTTGTATCTCTGCTGGTGTCTTTATGGCTTAGAGAGAAGGGCCTTGTCTGGCTCATGCTGCTGAGTCAGAGCCTGACCCCTTTATGTTGGAACAGGTTCTAGATCAGAAGGAGCACAGGTTGGATGGCCGTGTCATTGACCCTAAAAAGGCCATGGCTATGAAGAAGGACCCGGTGAAGAAAATCTTTGTCGGGGGTCTGAATCCTGAAGCCACTGAGGAAAAGATCAGGGAGTACTTCGGCGAGTTTGGGGAGGTGAGTGTGGCCCTGGGAGTAGCCCACCAGCCACCCTAAGGCTGCCTTCTTTCTGGTCCTTGGTATCCTTGGCTGGCTAGACCCTCCCAGGCAGGGCTTATTTTTCACTATCTCTTGGCTTCAATGGGGTCTTTTCTCGTGTGAGTCCTCTGTATGCCCTGGGGGTAGGGAGGTATTGGGCCTGAGTTTGCCTCTGCTTTTTGCAGATTGAGGCCATTGAACTTCCAATGGATCCTAAGTTGAACAAAAGACGAGGTTTTGTGTTTATCACCTTTAAAGAAGAAGAACCTGTGAAGAAGGTTCTGGAGAAAAAGTTTCATACTATCAGTGGAAGCAAGGTAAGGTGTCCCCAGCCCTGCTTGGTCTCCTTTGCTGCTGGAGAGCTGGCCCTTACGCGGGTGGGTTAGGGGTTGGGCCGCCTGCAGGAGCTCTCCAGGTTGGTTAGACCATACTATGTCTCTGAAGCATATGCTGCCCTGGTTGGGGCAGTGTTGCCATCCTTCAAAGACTTCCCAGGCTGGGAGGACTGCCAGTAAACAACACAGGATTTGAAGGAGGCAGGAGAAGGTGGCCTCTGAATAGGGCAGGTAGCCTCTTTGGTTCCTCCTTTAAAGCTAGAAGTGACTGTTGTAGATTCTTGAGTCCAGGGTGTATGAAGCCTGCAGTTAAGGTCTCAGAAGATCCCAGAACTTCTGCAACTCACTGATTTTCCTCTATGGTGAAGTTTTTATTGCTCCAGAGCCTTTCTACCTCCTTGTACAACCAAATCTTTGTCCACTTCTATCTGCTTTGAGTACTCTTTTTTTTTTTTTTTGCTTTGAGACAGGGTCTTGCTCTGTTGCCCAGGCTGGTGTGTAGTAACACAATCATGGCACTCTGCAGCCTTGGCTTCCTGGATGGAAGGGATCCCCCCATCGCAGTCTGTCTATTAGCTGAGACCAGAAGCATGCACCATCAGCCCTGGCTCATGTTTTTTTAAAGCCTGGTCTCACTATGTTGCTTGGGCTCAAACAATCCTCTGCCTTGGCCTTGTAAAGTGTTGGGATTACATGCATGAACCATCTCACCTGGTCTTCTGGGCACTTCTTTAAATCAACCCTATACCCAGGCAAAAATCCTTTCAGAGAGCTGCCAGCGTCCTGACCACCTTAAATCTAGGGTCAGTTTTACTTTCAAATGAGTGGAATCATGTTCAGAGAGGTGTAACTCTCCTGAACTCTGGTCAGGGAGAGGGTAGTTCAGAATTCGAGTTGGCAGTTGGGAGTTGAGGGTGTGGCCTGCAGTGGCGGGGTGTGGTAGGCTCTGTTTCTGAGCAGGACTTGGCAGCCAGATAAGGTGGTACAGGTGGAGCTCCTGGAAATCTATCCTGGCTGGTAGTTTGGGAAGATTGGATTAGGATAGTCTTAAATTTTCTATAAAATGACACGTCTGAGAGGCAGCTGGGGGGCATTGATTATTACTCTAGTGGACAGTAATAAAGAGGCCTTTTTCTCTGTGCCATAATGGGAAATGGGTGGGAAGAGCCTCTAAGGCAGGGTTTAAGTGAAACTAGGAGTGAGTATTAGGAATAAGTGTATTTAGTTGGTTGTATTCAGTGTTTTTAATTCAGTAGGATAGACTGTATCAGATTGCATTATTTTAATTTGCCAATTAAAGTATGATTGGGGATACTAAAATGTACTATTTTTAATGGGGGTGTGTATCAGGATTTTCCTTAGGAATATACTGGTCTGGTCTAACTTATTTAAGCAGTAGCACTTGAAAGTACCCCACCCTACCCAAACCCACCCCCAGTGGACAAAAAGGAAATTGACTTGAGGGGATGCAGATGTCTGGCCTATCCCAACAGCAGACCAGTGGTTAGGAAGAGGGGGTGGGTAGCATTATGGCCCCAGGCAGGCCCCCCACCAACCCTGAGCCTCTGAAAGCTGGCTTTATCTGTAAGAGGGAGGTCAGGGTCACCTTCTCAATAGCGTGTATTTGAATGAGATGAGTTTCTTCTGTAAAGAGAAAAAGATATTAAAACCTCATTTTCTGAGGCCCCTTATTTGAGAAATCTTATCTGACCTTCATGCCCAGTAGGACCAAGGTATGGTTCTTGCTCATAGCCTGTCCTGTGCTCCCCTGGGCTGCAGTTGGCCCAGTGGCCTGCCTCGGTTAGACATGGAGTTGCCCTGGGGCTGTGGGAAAGGGTCTCAGCTGGAAGGCCCTTGGTTTTAGTTGGGATTCCATGAGCTTTAGCCCAAAGGTGGCTTTCCACAGTAGCATATTCTCTTTCTTAAGCAAATAGACCTGATCTACCATCTGAATGTTTGTTGTAGTGAAGGTCTTGGTGCAGTCACTGCCCTGAGCTTGTCCTGCTGGCCTGACCACTGTCCTCTTGACATTTTAGTGTGAGATCAAGGTGGCCCAGCCTAAAGAAGTTTATCAGCAGCAGCAGTATGGCTCTGGGGGCCGTGGAAACCGCAACCGAGGGAACCGAGGCAGCGGAGGTGGTGGTGGAGGTGGAGGTGGAGGTGAGTGGAACCTGAATGAAGATGAGTCCTGTTTGTCTACCTACATGGAGCCTTTCATGCCTGTCTTGGGGCTCCCTTTGGTGATGTGCAGCAGGGGTGGGCAGATTGTGTAAGGTAGGGAATGAGTAGGAATAGGAATGGCTCTGGGTGGGGGCTGTGTGCTTGAGGCTGTTGCTGCCTGCTGCTGCCCCTTGGAATGGCTTGGGTGCCCAGGGCAGAGAGCATTTGTGTTATACTCTGGGGGAGGGGATATGATGGATGCCTTGGCTCTGTGGATGTCCTGAGTCTGGTACACCTTTGAGCAGGTAGGCAGAAGTGTGGGTAGGGCAGAGCTGTGCCAGGCGTTTATCCCCTTCCATCCCAGGCCCCTCTGACTCCAAAGCCTGAACTGTATCTTTTTAAAGGCCAAGCTGCCAAGGAGAGTGGGAGTGATCAGAGAGTGACTGAGTGAGTGAGCTGCCTTGTTTAGCCCAAGTAAAGTTAGCATCCTGGTCTTTCATCCTTTGCTTGGGTCTCTCAGATGCAGGGTTGGGCCCAGGGCCCTGTACACCAGAACAGCAGTCCCTTGGCTTCTGCCTGAGTTGCCATAGTAACCTGCCACCCAAAGGGCAGGATTTCCTCCATCCTAGCTCCTGCATATGCTAAATGGTCCACGGGCCCCTGTGCCCTGCTCCCCCCACAGGTCAGAGTCAGAGTTGGAATCAGGGCTACGGCAACTACTGGAACCAGGGCTACGGCTACCAGCAGGGCTACGGGCCTGGCTATGGCGGCTACGACTACTCGCCCTATGGCTATTACGGCTACGGCCCCGGCTACGACTACAGTAAGTAGGAGAGAGGGAGGCCCCATCCACTCACTGCCCCCAGGGGAGGCAGGACAGACAGTGCAGGAGCCACCAACAGCAGGGGCTTTGGAGTCAGACAGGCCTGGCTCAGCCATGGGAGCTACCCAATTTTGAGCCCTGTAGACTTCCAGGCCTTAGTAAGGTGAGGAAGGCAATCTTGTCCCAGGGCTGGTAAGGAGCCTATGAAGATGCATATCAAGCGCCTGGCACAGGGCAAATGCTCATAAATAGTTAGCTGCTATGGTTGTTCTCGTCCCTAGGTCAGGGTAGTACAAACTACGGCAAGAGCCAGCGACGTGGTGGCCATCAGAATAACTACAAGCCATACTGAGGCGGCAGCAGGAGCGACCATCTGACCGCACACATGCTTTGTTTGGATATGGAGTGAACACAATTAAGTACCAAATTTAACTTGGCAAACTTTCTATGGCCTGTCCCATGTGTATCTTATTTAAAATTTCCCCCATGGAAATCACTCTCCTGTTTACTATTTCCAGAGCTCTAGTTGTTTAGGCAGGGTGTGGTGTCTGAGAGGCCAGAGCGGCATTATGGGCTGATTTTTATTACCAGGTCCCCCAGAACCAGAGGGGAGGCTCTGCTTCCTGCTGCCGCTCTGCAGCCTGGACCTGTGGATCCTGGTTGTAAAGAGCAAATTTTATCTTAGGAAACCAGTGTCACCTTTTTTTCACCTTTTAATTTTATATTATTTGTGTCATACATTTCCTGAAACGGAAGTGTTAATTTTACTGTACTTTTTGGTACCTTTTGGGAATCTAATGTATTGTAAGGTATTTTACACGTGTCCTGATTTTGCCACAACCTGGATATTAAAGCTATCCAAGCTTTTGAAATAAAAATTTAAAAAACCCCCAAGCCTGGGTGAGTGTGGGATATGCTGTGTGAGACCTCGTGCTCAGGGTGGGGGGTGCCAAGTGCCCTGGACTTGGGGCTTCCTCCCCACAGACTTCCCAACTGCATGCCCAGTTGTGGGCATGTCCATTTTAAGGACTGCCCTCCCTTTAAAGAAAGGAGTAAGAGACTTACGGGAAGTGTGGATGGGGCAGTGAGGCCTCACATCCCCCAGAGGCATGCCCCCTCCTGGGACACCTTGGAACACCAACCTTCTTGGCTGATGAATGAAAATGGGATTTTTTTTTTTTTTTTTTTTTTTTTTTGAGATGGAATCTTGCTCTGATTTTTTTTTTTTTTGAGATAGAATCTTGCTCTGTTGTATGGAGTGCAGTGGCATGTTCTCGGCTCACTGCAACCTCCGCTGCCTGGGTTCAAGCTTGAGACTACAGGCGCATGCCACCGCACCCAGCTAATTTTTTGTATTTAGTAGAGACGGTTTCACCGTGTTGGTCAGGATGGTCTCCATCTCCTGACCTCGTGATCCTCTCATCTTGGCCTCTCAAAGTGCTGGGATTATAGGCGTGAATCACCATGCTCGGCCGAAAATGCAGTTCTTTACACGGTAGGTCAGTGCCAGAGTCAGCTGAATTGGGGCGCAATAGTGCTCCCTCCTGGCTGGTACAGAAAACCCTGCTCTGGCAGGGTTTGTTTATCGGCTGGATGGGAGCCCCACTCCAGGTCAGGTATTTGGAGCATAAGACTAGGTGGTTACAAGAGGTACAGGCAAGTTGGGCTTCCACGTGCATACAGCCCCATAGGCTTCAAGGGAGGAAATGGCTAGTCCTGCCATCAAGTGCAAGCTAAGCATTGGAGATTTTCCGGTGTTGAAACTAACCTTTGGGAAGGAGCATCAATCAACAAAAATGTCTTTTATAAAGGCTCAGCTTGCTGAGGCTGCTCACTGCTGATGGTAAGGAACCTGCTCGGCATCTCCAACAGCAAGAAACAAGGCCCACTCACCTGGAGTGTACACTTAGGCAGAGCAGGCTGGCTTAGGGCTGGAGCCTCAGCGTCTCACAACTTCTCACCTTCTCTTCCATGTCTGAAAAAGACCGCAAAGCCACCCCAACTCACTCACCTTTCTCTGAAGACCCCCTGTTACTTAAGTGTCCAAACTGGAAGTTTAGAGATGAGGCCGCCTGGCTATCCAAACCCATGTCCTACTCCCCAAAGGGATAGCAGCAATTTCCTGAAAAGCACAAAGCCAGCCTTCAGTTCTAAACTTCTGGGCTCTGCCCAGGATCCCTAAGCCAATTCTGTGGCCAGCCTTTGCGCCCCACAAACACATTCCTTCTGCATTGGATCCCTCCCACTTCCAACTGTGTCTAGCAGGGATGGGCCTCCCCCAGCTCCAGTGCCCTGGGAATTAAACACACCTATGGGTAGCGGTGATCATCTAAAGGTAGAAGGGCACAGGTTGCTTGGGTGGCAGCATTGATCTCTACTGTGAAATGTAGCTTTGCCTATTTGGGGTCTCACTGAGCTGTAAATGGCAATGCAGCCATGAGATTTCCTTGTAAATGGATTTAGGGGGGACCCCTGGGTTGACATTGACCATCCTAGGTGATGGGGAATGTGGGGTAGAATTTTCATTTTGCATTCAGTCAGCCCTCAGTGGTGCAAATCTTATTTCAGCCACCTAGCAGCCTCGTGTGACCTGGCTCATGGACAGAATGAAACTTCCTGCCATCGCTACACCCTAGGCTGGCAGTAATGTGGTCTCACCTCCCACTGTAGTTCTTATGGCCAGTTTCTCAGGCCAGCCCTGTTTTGTCCTGCATCCATCTGATGCCTGCTAAGGCAGGCTGGGTGGTGGTTTAGCTCCCATCTACCCACAACCCCAGAAGCTCTCCAGCACAGGCAAGGAATAGTAGCAGCTTGGTCCATGAAGGCCCCTCTCTACTTGTTGCTCCCTGCACTGTCCAGAGGATGTGTGCCTTTGCTCTTGGACTCTTGTCCCTTCCCTGTTCCATGCTAGGAGGCTCTAGCTGCTGGGCTCAAGCTCACCAGTCAGGATGGCATCCAGCTTTGCCACCACATGCCGTGCATTGTCCAGGCTGAAGCACATTGGGGGCTTAAACTTCAGGATGTTCCTCCCAGGGCCATCAGTGCTCAGCAAAACATAGTTCTCCCTCAGCCTGTGAAGGACAGGACACCCCTTTACATGGCCTTCAGGGCCTTCCTCAGTCTGGCCTGGGCCTCATATCCAGTGCTTAAGCCACACTGCCTTTGGAGCCTTTCATGGCCCAGTTCCTGCCAGGACACCGTACTAGTCACCTCTGCCAAAGTCCTGTGCATCTGGCCCATAGCAGCCCCTGCTTGGGGTGTACCACACCTGGCCCTGAGTATGCTGCCCCTAGAACCAGGCGCCTTGCCTCACCTAACCTTGGAGCCCTAGTCCATGCCAAGAATGAATGGCCACAGGGAAACACCAGACTGCAATAATTCTCTGGTTTTGTGTGTGGTTTACTTGATGGATATTGTTTTCTTATATAGAGAATGTCCAACACTGCAGTTGGTGTAATGAGCCCCACGTGCCACTCACTAGCTTCAGGAATCTACCTGCTCTGTCTTCTGGGTTATTTTACAATTCCAGTTTAGCATTTCCAATTATTTTCAGGAAGATGGCTTTATCTTATTTGTAGCTACCAATCACTTTTAGTCCACAGCCTAACCTCATCTCTGAGATGAGGAGGTCTGCATGACTGTGTTATTTGATCCTTGTTCCCATTCTTTTTGTAAACCTTGTTAGTTTTTGCCTTGGCAGGGGGTGGGGAGTCTGCCTTATGGCTTCACTTTCGTATCCCAGTCTTTTTGGCACTGACCATGGCCAAGCCAGAACAGGGCTTGGACTTTGGAGTTAATATGGCCCTGGGGCCAGATCTAGCTCTTGCCACCTAGCAGGGTGACTGCAGGTGACTTACCCATTTTCTCACTGAACTGGAAAAGCACCCCCAGGGTATTGTGAGATGAAAGGGTGGGTTTCCTTCCATGCCACCAGACCATTCTGAATCCCTGAGGCTCCTGGGAGGGGAGTAGGGGTAAGCTGGGGATGTGACTGAGAAGGCAGGCCAAGCTCAAACACATTTACATCAATACCATGCATGTCTCACAGTTTGAATAAGGACACATTAGATACCAGAAGAACTTTACATGGTGGGGGAGCGGGGAGGGGGTAGGCCTGGAGAATGGAGATAAAAGGAAATCATAATTAAACTAGAAGGGGAAAAAGTCCTGGGGCCTTGTGGTCCAAGTGAAAGCAAACCGGGGCAGTGGGGCTGGTGGAGTCTGAGTTCTGAGACACCCCTCACCCAGCTTAGTAGCAGGAGTCTTGTCAGTCGCAACCACCTGTTGTGTGGCATAGGAACTCAGAGTCTGGTGCTGCCACAGCTCCCTGGTGTGACTAGAGAAGCTGCTTCCGTTCTCCAGCCCTTGGCCTGTGGGAGGTGGCATTAGGGGTTCCTGGGTCTGAGCACCCTGCTAACTTGGGCATTCTAGGCAGAGGTGCTGCTCTGAGCAGGGAATGGCTTGTGTCTCATCTGCGGCCTTTGCGGTCAGTCATTGGGTACAGAACTGCTAATGCCACTTACCTCTGTCCTCAGCTGATAGGATCAGCTGTCCCTCCAGGCCTCTTTCAGTCCAGTCTGGCCCAGAGTGCCCAGGAACAGGGGTACAAATGAAGAGGCTCCTTTCCACTCGGGGCCCCTTGGCCCTGCAAAGAGGCACCTGGGATATCTCCTACTCCAGGAAACAACTTGTTTGAAGAAGAAAATACCTTGATACCAAATAGGCAGCCTCCTCAGTTGCTGGTGTCCTCGTGGCCTCATCTTTGATCAGATCCACTCCAATGAAGAGCCCAACACCCCTGGAGAGGAAGGTGACATTTCAGGAGATCAGGCCTGAGGGCCCAGGTTACTTGCCTCACCCTCTGCCTGGGCTCATATCTGTGCCTCCTGGGGAGGCTGAGCATAGGAGGCACCCTCAGCAGGTGGTGAGAACAATTTCAGGGAGTAAATGGACTGGGAGGGATCTTTAGGGTGGACAGAGGAGAGAGGCTGGGTGTAGTAGCTAGGACTCTGGTTATGTACTGGCTTTCTTGTACCCAGGAGTGCTGTTTTGGGCAATAGGACCTCTCAGTCTCAGTTCCTCATAAGAGCAGGCATAACCCCACTACCAGGTGGTTAGGAGGTGAAGGAAATGATACCACACAGGCCCTGGCAGGTGAATGGTGACTGCTGCCCCCAGAGCCTCACCTGACATCTCCGATGATGGGATGTTTGATTTTTTGCTGCCCAAGGAGCTCCATCAGGAAGCTGCCCACACTGGTGGCGTGAGCCTGGAGCTGCTCCTTCTCCAAGACATTCAGGACAGCCAGCCCCACAGCACAGGACACTGGGCTGCCCCCAAACTGAGCCAGGGACAAAGAACATGTGAGATGCCTGGCAGAGTGAGCCATCCCCCAAAAAGAATGAGGCAGGAGAACTGCCACATGTGTTCCAAGGGCGGTGGCAAGAGCACAAACCCCAAACCTCTCAGGGCACACAGTTCTCAGCAGTAGTAAATGCTGGGGGCCTCCATGGGCTGTCCTGCCTTTCCAGGAGCAATCCAGGTCAGGTACCCCTGAAGTCCAGTAGGAGCCCCCAGAAGATATGCAGAATCAGAGGAGAGGGTGTCCTCTGTTCCCACAGAGCTAGTCTTTACCAAGAGAGGCTTTAAGGCCCCATCTCATGGGCTGGCCCAGACCCATAGCACTGGACTAGTTCTCACTTCCTTCAAGGAGGGTCAGTGCAGCATGCCAAGGCCCACCCAGAAAAAGCCACTGTGGTGTGAGTTCACAGCTCTGCTGGCTGAACCCAGGGCAAATATTAGGATGCACACCACAAGCTGGCTGCCTGGGAGTCACATCTTGTCTGCCAACTCATTTTGTTTAGCTTGTGTAGCATTATTAAAAGTTATGAATTGGGTGCTAACAGTTTAAGAGACTTCACACATACAGATCTGTATTTCTTACTTAACCCTGGCTCATCTGGCTGCGCCAGGCCCAGCATGGGCAGTTCCCTTCAGGCACCTGGAGGGATTTGGCTCCTTTTCCTCCCAACCTGTCCTTGTCCTATACATATGAGATTGGAGACCTGTTTTTTAGAGGATCAGGAGGAAGGTGTCTCTTGCAGACCATGCTTTTTGTTTTTAAATTACATCTTTTAAAACATCAGCTTTGTTGAGGTATAATTTATATAAACTATGTTTAAAGTTCAATGTGAGGTGACAAATGTACATACCTGTGTAACAACGTTTTCATCACTTCCTTGTGTACCCATTCCTCTACCACTGGCCCCAGGCAACCACTGATCTGCTTTCTGTCACTGTGAGGTGGCTACAGGGGGCTTCCTGGGAATCTAGATCGCCATTCATAGGCATAGGGATGTGCTCATACCCAGTGCTGTGTGCATGCTCAGGAAAGATAGGGAAAGCCCTAAGCTCTCACCACTGAATACCTGGAGGGTCTACAGAATAAGGAAGTAAAGTCTAAGGGAGTTATAAGCTCTTGGCTGAGTAACTTATAGGTTCCAGGTAATTGAGATCTGATGTTTAGAGGACCACCAAGCTAATCAAGCAGAGACTACAGTGGCCACACATGACAAAAAACAGCTTTACAGAATTATTTTAGAAAAGGCATTAAACAAGAAAAAGCAACCATGGGGAGGGAGGAGAGTATGGTTTCCACAGTTGCCACATTATATTACTTAAAATGTCCACCTTTTAAGAAAATTCTGAAACATGCAAAGAAAGAAGCATGGCTCAGACACGGAGAAAAAAAGCAATCAATGCAAACTGTCCCCAAGGAAGCTGACACTGTCTGTATTGGACAAAGACATTAAATTAGATGTTACAAATAATGTTGGCTGGGTGCAGTGACTCATGCCTGTAATCTCAGCACTTCTGGATGCCAAGGTGGGCAGGTTGCCTAAGCTGAGGAGTTGGAGATCAGCCTGGGCAGCATGGTGAAACCCCATCCCTACAAAAAATAAGCCAGGCATGGTGGCACATGACTGTATTCCCAACTGCTTGGGGGCTGAGGTGGGAGGATCACTTGAGCTCGAGAGGTTGAGGCTACAGTGAGCCAAGATTGCATCACTGCATTCCAACCTGGGTGACAGCAAGACCCTGTCTCCAAGCAAGCAGACAAAAAAAAAAAAAACAAAAAAAAAAAAACCAACTATGTTAAAAAGAATGAAAGGAAACCATACCTAAAGAATTAAAAGCAAAGCATGAAAATGATCTTACCAAAACAGTCTAATGATAGACAAATTTTAATTAATTTTCAGACAGAAAATCTGAAGTTGATAAGCACAGTAAATGAAGTGAATTCACTTGAGTGGCTTAACAGATTATTTTTGAGACAGAGTCTTACTGTCACCCAGGATGGAGGGCAGGGCAATCTCGGCTCACTGTATCCCACCTCCCAGGTTCAGGCAATTGTTGTTCTTCAGCCTCCCAAGTAGCTGGGACTGTAGGTGCATGCCACCATGCCCGGCTAATTTTTGTATTGGAGATAGGGTTTTGCCATGTTGGCCAAGCTGGTCTTGAACTCCTAACCTCAAGTGATCCACCCACCTCAGCCTCTCAAAGTGCTGGAAGATTACAGGCATGAGCCACTGTGCCAGGCAACAGATTTAAGCTGGCAGATGAAAGAATCACTGAAAAAAAATGTCAACTGAGATTGTCCACTCTGGAGACTGGAAACAAAAAGGAATGAAGAAAAACAGTCTTACAGACCTGAGGACACAAGCATACCAACATATGCAAATTGGTGTCCCAGAAGGAGAGGAGAGAGACAAAGGGACAAAGCACATATGAAAACTTAAAAAACCCCATACAACTTGCAATGAATTGAATGTTTGTGTCCCCCCCCCAAATTCATATGGTTGAAATCCTAACCTCCAACGTGATGGTATTATGAGGTGGGGCCTTTAGGTTATTAGGTCACAAGAATAGAGTCTTCATGAATGGGATTATGGTTTTATAGACGGGATCCCAGAGAGTTCTCACCCTTTCTACTCTATGAGGGTACAGCAAGAAGCTGGCTGTTTGCAACCTGGAAGAGGACTCTCACCAGAACCCAACCATGTCAGCAACCTGATCTTAGATTTGCAGCCTTCAGAACAGTGAGAAGTAAATTTATTTATAACCCACCCAGTCAATGGTATTTTGTTATAGCATCTTGAACTCACCAAAACATAACTTTTAAGGAAATTAAAGCAGCCGTTAAATGTCTGCCCACAAAACACAGGCCCAGATGGCTTTATAGGTGAGTTTTTACCTTCAAAGGACAGATCATCCCAATTTTATATAAAAGGAAAAGAAGAAATGTTTCCCAACTCATTCTATAAGGCTAGTAGGATCCAGGTATCAAAACCCAAGATACAAGAAAAAAAAATGTGAGCCAACATTTTACTCCTGAAAATAGAGGCCAAATTCATAAAATAAAAAACAGAATGCAATAATATATAAAAATGATAACACCCCGTACCCAAGTTTGATTTGTCCCAGGTCTGCGAAGATTAATATTAGAAAAGCCATAAACAGAATTCACCATGTTAACAAAAGAGAAAAAATATTACTTTACTACATGCATAGAAAGAATAGGATAAAATTCAATTCCTGTTCATAGTAAAATCTCATAGTTAAGTAATAGAAGATTTACTTAACATGATAGAGAACATACAGTAAAAATCTAGGCTGGGCATGGTGGCTCACACCTGTAATCCCAGCACTTAGGGGGGCTGAGACAGGCAGATCATGAGGTCAAGATCGAGACCATCCTGGCCAACATAGTGAAACTCCATCTTTACTAAACATACAAAAATTGGCAGGGCGCAGTGGCTCACACCTGTAATCCCAGCATTTTGGGAGGCCGAGGCAGGTGGATCACAAGGTCAGGAGTTCAAGACCAGCCTGGCCAATATGGTAAAACCCCATTTCTACTAAAAATACAATTAGTCGGGTATGGTGGCACACACCTGTAGTCCCAGCTACTTGGGAGGCCAAGACAGGAGAATCACTTGAACCCAGGAGGCAGAGGTTGCAGTGAGCCAAGATGGCACCACTGCACTCCATCCTGGGTGACAAAGCAAGACTCCGTCTCAAAAAAAAAAAAAAAAAAGCAGGTGTGGTGGCTCATGCCTGTAATCCCAGCACTTTAGGAGGCTGAGGTGGGCAAATCACGAGGTCAGGTGTTCAAAACCAGCCTTGCCAACATGGTGAAACCTCATCTCTACTAAAAATACAAAAAATATCCAGGTGTGCCAGGTGTGGTGGCGGGTGCCTGTAATCCTAGCTATTTGGGAGGCTGAGGCACGAGAATCACTTGAATCTGGGAGGCAGAGGCTGCAGTGAGCTGAGATCATGCTATTGCACTCCAGCTTGAGCAACAAAGTGAGACTCTGTCTCAAAAAAGAAAAAAACCCCAAAAAACCAGGTCTCCTCAAACGGATCTAAAAGATCAAGCAATTCCCCTATTGGAATCCCAGCAGAGTTTTTCATAAAATGTTTAAAGGTAACTCTAAAATTTAAATGAAAGAGAAAAGGGACAGGAATAGTCACAGGTGAAAAGGGACTTTTTCTGCAAGATACCAGCACCTATTATAAATGTAGAACCTATTATGAAGCTCTAGTAATAAAGTAATGCGGTACATGAACAGTAATCTGACCAAAATGACCAAAAAAGTATAAGAGTCCTGAAACAAATCTTTCATGTGTGAACTTTGGTTACATAACAGAAGTGGCATGTAAGATTAGTAGAGAACAAAGGAAGCAGAAAAAGATTTTTGAAAAAAAAAAAGGAAAACACTGTGGTATCACATGCATAAAGGATGTAATTGGATTCCTGATTCACATCGCGTACAAAAATCAACTCCAGATGGATTAAGGAACTATATGTCAAAACAAAATGTTAAAAGACTTAAGAGGAAACATAAATGAATATATTTTATAACTTGTAGTAGGGAGAGAGATCTTTAACAATACATGAAAAACACTGTCTATGAAAGAAAATGATAGAGTTGACTGTTAAAATTTAAAACTTTATCATAAATATGTAAAGGGAATGAAGACAGGTTATAAACTGGATGAACATTCACAAATACACAACTGACAAGGAATTAGCATCAAGAATATATAGATATGTATATGTTGTTATATACACAAACACATAAACAGACACCTATACAAACAGACACAAAACTCCCACAAATAGAATTAAAAAGCACCAGTAATCAAAAAATGGGCAAAAGACACAAGCATTTCATTGAAGAGGAAATAAATGGCCAAAAACATGAAGAGATAATTCATGTAATCTGAAATCAGGAAATGGTATATCAAGACCACACAAGCTACTGTTTTACGCTCTACTTGACTGGCAAAGTTTAAAAGGCACTGAAGAACATGTAGGCCAGGTGCCGTGGCTCATGCCTGTAATCCCAGCATTTTGGGAGGTTGAGGTCGGCTGATCACTTGAGCTTAGGAGTTTGAGACCAGCCTGGGCAACATGGTGAAACCCCATCTCTACCAAAAATACAAAAAATTAGCTGGGCATGGTGGCATGCATCTGTGATGCCAGCTACTCGGGAGGCCGAAGTGGGAGGATCACT
>PVKP010039474.1:0-20129 GCA_004027715.1 Plecturocebus donacophilus
TATACTATATTATAAGGCAGTACTAAGCACTTGAGATGCATTATTGCATAGACCCTTCAAGGTCACCACCCAAGGAGGGAGGTCGTATGTTACTTGTGTTTTACTAACAAGGCAGTAGGAGCGGAGTTGGGGTTGGAACAAGGGGTTGTCTGAAGACCTGCTCAGCACTGCCATACCAGGGCCCCAGCCTTCCCTATGCCCACCACGTCTGGTTCAGGGATCCCAGTGGCAGAAGAAGAGCAGAGGAGACTGGAGGCCCACCTCAGAACCATGGACTTTTCAGGAGGGAAGCCTTGTTCTGAGCTCCTTGAATCTCTTCAGGAAAAGGAGGGCATGGGAGTGAGTCCTCATACCTTACCAGTCTCTACAGACCTGCCAGCTATTTCTGCAACTTCCCAGGGTCCCTGGCACCCCCACCACAATTCACTAAGTCAACAGTGCCAAGGTGGCAGTGGAGGTTAGACAGATGGCCTTCACTGCCCAGCTGGGTAGCTCACCTGCTCTAGGCAGGCAGTGCCTGGACAACCCTGAGCCTTTATAGCATTTGTGAGATGGACACAAGGCATCAGGCTTAGCTGGAAATGGAGTCTGGTCTCCTGAGCATAGGGTGGCATTTGTGTTACCAGCTCATGATTGGAGAAAAATCAAACTGGCTATAGGTAACTACTTAACCAGTGAGGGCCTACCAACTTCTGCCTAGGAACTTCCATTCTCCCATCTCAGTAAACATGCTTGCCTTCATCTTGCTCCCTGAACACACCAGGCTTTTTCCTGCCTTTAGGAACAGTACTGTGTCCCCAGCTCGTTACAGTCACATCTCTGCTCAAATGTCACCTCAGATACTTCTTCCTGGGCTTTCCAGCCATCTGAAGCAGTCCCCAGTCCCACTACCCCTCCATGTTATCATCTTCTGTTTATTATTTACTTATTTTTTGAGATGGGGTCTCATTCCATCACCCAGGCTGAAGTGTGGTGCCACAATCACAGCTCACTACAGCCTCGACCTCTTAGGCTCCAGGATCCTCCTGTCTCAGCCTCCCCAGTAGCTGGGACTATGGATATGTGCCACCATGGCTAGCTAAGCTTTTTTTTTTTTTTTTTTTTTTTTTTTGAGATGGAGTCTTGCTCTGTCACCCAGGCTGAAGTGCAGTGGCGTGATCTTGGCTCACCTAGCTAAATAGCAATAGCTACTCAGGATTACAGGCATGAGCCACCACGCCAGGGCAAGTTTTTTGTTTTGTTTTGTTTTTTGAAGATTTGCTCTTGTTGTCCAACATGGAATGCAATGGTGTGATCTCAGCCCACCGCAACATCCGCCTCCCAAGTTCAAGAGATTCTTCTGCCTTAGCCTCCCGAGTAGCTGTGATTACAGGCATGTGCCACCATGCACGGCTCATGTTTTTGTATTTTTAATAGAGATAGGGTTTATCCATGTTGGTCAGGCTGGTCTTGAACTCCTGACTTCAGGTGATCCACCCGCCTCAGCCTCTCAAAGTGCTGGGATTACAGACATGAGCTCAGCCCAATTTTTTCTTCAATTAAATTTTTTTTTTTTTTTTTTAGAGACAGGGTCTTGCTATGTTGGCCACACTGGTCTTGAACTCCTGGCCTCAAGCCATCCTCCTGCCTTGGCCTCCAAAAGTGCTGGGATTCCAGATGTGAGCCACTGCACCCTACCCTTATTTTCTTTAGAACAGTCACCACTCTGAAATGATTTTATTGAGTCAGGGGCAGTGACTCACACCTGGAATCCCAGAACTTTGGGAGGCCTGGGCCTGGTAGGGGCAGATCACTTGAGCTAAAGAGTTCCAGACCAGCCTGAACAACATGAAGAAACCCTGTCTCTACTAAAAATACAAAAAATTAGCCAGGTGTGGTGGTGCACACCTGTAACCCTAGTTATTCAGGAGGGTGAGGTGACAGGAACACCTGAGCCCAGAAGGTCAAGGCTGCAGTGAGCCGTGATTGTCTGGTCAACAGGAGTAAGACCCTGTAGCCCAGGCTGGAGTGCAGTGGCTCGATGTTGGCTCACTGCAACTTCCGCCTCCTGGGTTCCAGTGATTCTCTTGCCTCAGCCTCTTGAGTAGTTGGGACTATAGGCACGTACCACCACTCCTGGCTAATTTTTGTATTTTTTGTAGAGATGAGGTTTCAACATATTGGCCAGGCTGATCTGGAGCTCCTGACTTCATGATCTGCCCGCCTCAGTTTCTCAAATTGCTGGGATTACAGGCATGAGCCACCTCACCTGGCCTAAAAAAATTTTTATTGACAATATTGTGATACGTATGATACCAGCGAAACCAGCGCTGGGTGAGGGACAACCTATTCCACCTCAATTCCACCTGCCCTGTGTGTCCAGCTAGACTGTAAGCAACTGAAAGGCAGACTGTCCTGTTCTCTCTGTGTCCTCTTGCTTTTCCTCCTCAGCCCTGACCCAGTGTCTGGTGGTACTGCTTTGGTTTCTCCAGTGTCAGAAGCCAAACTAAAGGTCAGGAGGTGGCTGGTTACCAGCACTCTCCCACAAACTCTCACCTGCCCACTTGCTTATGAGCTCAGTAGTTGATGTGAAGTACTCATGTTTATACTCACGGATCCTGGTGTGTATAAGGTCAGAGCCTCCAATTCACTCTTCCTTACACTTGTTCAAGAAATGTTTATAGGCAGGGTGCAGTGGCTCACACCTGTAATCCTAGCACTTTGGGAGGCTGAGGTGGGCAGATCACAAGGTGAGGAGATCAAGACCATCCTGGCCAACACGGTGAAACCCCGTCTCTACTAAAAACACAAAATTAGCCAGGTGTGGTGGTGGGCACCTGTAGTCCCAGCTACTCAGGAGGCTGAGGCAGGAGAATCACTTCAACTAGGGATTGGAGGTTGCAGTGAGCTGAGATCGCACCACTGCACTCCAGCCTGGTGACAGAGCGAGACTTTCTTTAAAAAAAAAAAATGTTTCTTGAACTTCTATTATTTGCCAAGCCCTGTGAATACAGAGATAACCTTACTGTGTAGATCTTGATCCTGTATGTACTTTGTGCTCAATGAGTCTATAAGCCATAATTATAAATATGTAAAGCACTACTGCAAATGCTCCCCACAAGACAGATGTGGTGGCACGTGCCTGTAGTCCCAGGCTGAGGTAGGAGGATCTGCTGAGCCCAGGAGATTGAGGCCGCAGTGAGCCATGATCACACCACTGCACTCCAGCCTGGGTGATGGAGTGAGATCCTGTCTCAAAAACAAAAAACCCAAATGCTCCCCACAAATGTCCATACTGATCCTGTGAGGTATTACTAATTAGTATGTCCCAATTTTTATATATAATTAGAAAATGAGTCTTGACCTTTCAGCTGAGAAGTTGAACTTGATGCCAAAGCCCATGCCCAGGACACTGCACATTCTCCCTCCTGAATGTGATACCCATGGAGGATGTGGTGCTTGAATTTACCCAAGTCCCCAAAAGGATGCACCCTATGTTCCAGAAGAAATAGGTCTAAATCCATATCAGACCAAAATTTCATCTTTATTTTTATTTTTGTTGTTGTTGTTATTACTATTTTGAGGCAGCCTCTTGCAGCTCTGTCGCCCAGGCTGGAGTGCAGTGGTGCAATCTCGGCTCACTGCAACCTCCGTCTCTCAGGTTCAGTGATTCTCATGCCTCAGCCTCCCAAGTAGCTGGAATTACAGACGTGCACCACCATGCCCAGGCTAATTTTTGTATCTTTAATAGAGACAGGGTTTCACTGTGTAGGCCAAGCTGGTCTTGAACTCCTGAGCTCATGATCTGCCCACCTCAGCCTCCCAAAGTACTAGGATTACAGGTGTGAGGCACCATGCCCAGCTTATTTTTATTTTTTTGAGACAGGATCTCACTCTATTACTCAGGGTGGAGTGCAGTGGTGTAATCATAGCTCACTACAGCCCCAAGTTCCAGAGCTCAAGCGACCCTCCCACCTCAGCCTACTGTGTAGCTGGGAGTACAGGCAGGAGCTACCTGGCTAATTTTTTTTTTTTTTTCCTGTAGAGGCAGGGTCTCACTATGTTGCCCAGGCTGGTCTTGAACTCCTGGGCTGAAGCAATCCTTCTGCCTCAGCCTGCCAAAATGCTGGGATTACAGGCTTGAGCCACCACGCCAGTCCCAAAATTTTTCTTTTTTTTTGAGATGGAGTCTTGCTCTGTCACCCAGGCTGGAGTGAAGTCATGCAATCTCGGCTCACTGCAACCTCCGCCTCCCGGATTCAAGCAATGCACCTGCCTCAGCCTCCCAGGGGTCTATTAATATTTAAGGACAAATGGCAGCTGTGGATACCCAACATGGTGGGTTAGCAAGAGACCAAATTTTCAGAGGCCAAGAGCCCTACAAGGCCGAGAATCCAGCTGTTTGCCTATGGTTCTTTAGGTGGCATGACAAATACGGGTATAGGTTTATAGGTTAGCTCATTTGCTGCAAGGACCAGAGATCATAGGCTGAGGTTAACAAAGGGCATCCAAATCTGTGTCCTTTGTGCCAACAGGTGTGCCAGGCCGCTCACAAGACACCACGGTATGAGAAAGGATTTCTCTTAGTCATCTGGACTCCAGGTTTATGGCTGTTTCGCAGCAAAGTTGGGTGTGACCTGTGATTTCCTTGCTGAACTTTATTTGTTATATAGGTTCTTGGAGTCCTTATAAAACACGCAGGTGGAAGTCAGGGAGTAGGAGCTGTCAAAACTCGACTCTGGTGGGACTCGAACCCACAACCTTTGAATGACCACACCAGGCTCGGCTAGAAGTCCAATGCGCTATCCGTTACGCCACAGAGCCGGCTGCTGAACCTTCCCTACCCGCTCACCTCTGCCTGAAACTGCCCTCTTAGCGAGCTTCTAGGTGTGGTGCTGGGTGTTTGATGAACTCGGCTGGGGCGCTAACGCGTGCTCCGGGGTTTCGGCTGTGGTGTGGACGGGAGTGCTCTTCATCTAGGCGCTAGGGATGGCAGGGTGGAAGGACTGGGGTCGGCAGGGAGGAAGGGAGGGCCCTGGTGAAGCTCGCCTGTCTCCTCTCAGACTCCGGGGTCTCTGCGGCCGGGTGGGGCCGCGAGGGGTGGACTACAACTCCCAGCGTCCGGCGCGGTGGCACCGCCCAAAGCCGTGTGCGCGCAGGGCGGGCTGGGGTTGGGAGCGCTGGGGCTGCGCTGCGCTGCCGGCTCTGCGGTTTACGGGCCGCGGAAAAGGTGCGGGAGGCTGTACCGCGGACCGGCACAGCCGGTTTGGGTTGCGGGAGGCGGGCGGGGGAGGAGCGTGGCGGGCGGGGCCGGGCGGCGGGCGGGGCTGGCGGGGCGGCCGGGCCATGCAGGGCGCAGAGCCGGCTTAGCACTGCTGAGACCGGGCTCCGGGCGCCCAAGGGCGGCTCATGCCCCCCGCGCTCCCCACTCCGCTGCTGCAACCCGAGCCGCATCTGGACAGGGCGCCGCGCGGCGGAGCTGACTCCGGGTGAGCACAGGCCGGGCGGGTGGGTTACCGGGGGGGGAGGGGGCGAGGAAATGTGCCGGGCAAGTTGGGCGAGGTGGCTGTGCCGACCTGAGTTTGGGGGCTGGGGGCGCGCCCTGCGGGGCTCTCTCCTTGACAGACGCTGTGTTACGCTGCTGTCTAGGGGCGAGGGCGGTACGCGTGACCCGGGACAGGGGCCCGACGGAACCGGTCACCCCCTTCTGGCCTCTTATTGCCCTGTCCCCCAGCCTTCCTGGACGGGTTCCTGCCCCTCTGCTCTGGCAGGCTCTGGGAGATCTGAAGACCCTGGACCCTGGCGTTGGGGTTGGGACTCTGGTTCAGTACCCTCGCCCCCGGCTTTTGCTTTTCGCGAGGGTGAGGGGGAGGTGGTGTGTCAGGGCTCCTTGTGGTCCAGACCATTCCCTCATCCTGGCTTGGAGGCTCTCAAGCCCCTTCACATTCGTGACCTTCAGCTCCTCCCAAGAACAGGAAAACCCGGAGAAAAACAGTCCCATCAGCTGTCCCCTTGAGCAAGTCCGCAAAGCTCCAGGAATAGAACCCGAGTCCTAGCTCAGCCCAGCCTCTGCAGCACAGTCAGTCGTTCCCCTCCACCTCAGCCCCAGACCCCGAAGATTCATCTGGGTGGTTGTGTGTGTCTCTGTCTTGGGGAGTGGTGCCTTCAAGGTTCTCCTCGCCTCCCTCAATCAGGCTTTGCCCCCTGGGCGGTCACCTCTCAAGTACCTCCGGGCTCTAACTCGTTTGCTGGGTCGCCCTCTATCGACCAGCAGAGGCACTGCGATGCCTTAGCCTGTGGGCAGGGACAGAGCTGGGCTCCTTTTCCAGGGAGCTGCCCCTTTGAGTGTTTTGACTTGGCCTGGTCATCCACAGAACCTCCCTGGGTCTCTGGGTGGGGAGTTGAGCCAGAGGCTCTTTTTTTTTTTTTTTTTTTTTTTTTTTTTTTTTGAGGCAGAGTCTTACTCTGTTGCCCAGAGCTGAGATCTCAGCTCCCTGCAACCTCAGCCTCCCAGATTCAAGAGATTCTCTTGCCTCAGCCTCCTGAGTAGCTGGGACTACTGGTGTGTGCCATTAAACACTAAAAAAACTAATTTGGGTGTTTTTAGTAGAGACGGGGTTTCACCATGTTGGTCAGGCTGGTCTCAAACTCCTGACCACCTAATCTGCCTGCCTCAGCCTCCCAAAGTGCTGGGATTATAGGCATAAGCCACGGTGCCCGTCGAGCCAGAGGCTCTTAAGTCAATACTCATCCCCAAGCCATCTGGTTTAGGGTCCCTGGATGTCAGAAGAGTGAACTGTCTTTTTTTGGCTAAAAAGCCTCTTAAAACAAATCTCACTACACCCATTGCACAGAGGGCAGAGACTAAATTCTAAAATGTGAAAGGAGCTTGCCCAAGGTCACTTGAAGAACGGTAGGCAGAGATGGGACTGTGAGATGAGAACCAGCTTCCTGGTTCTCCCTCCTGGAGTTCCTTACCTCAAGTGCCAAGCCCGGGAAGGGACCCCTGTGGTCAGTCACCGGACTCAGGATGGCTAAGCCTTACCACAGGCTGTCCACTTGGAATCACAGTGGTCTGGCTGCCTGGGCTGGGAGATGGGAGACCTGGAGAGACAGGTGTTTGGGTCCACTAACTGCTCTGTGTCCACAGGCCACAATGCTGCTTGGAGCCTCTCTGGTGGGAGTGCTGCTGTTCTCCAAGCTGGTGCTGAAACTACCCTGGACCCAGGTGGGATTCTCCCTGCTGTTCCTCTACTTGGGATCTGGCGGCTGGCGCTTCATCCGGGTCTTCATCAAGACCATCAGGCGCGATATCTTGTGAGTACCTGGTCCAGCCTTTCCTGGGGTCTCTCATACCACGATGGGCTTCTGGTCCCCTAGATCTCCTCAGGCCAGTCCCCATGATCTCTACCAGCACAGGGCAGCTGAGCTGAGTTCCAGAACAGCAGCCTCTGCTCCATACCCTTCCTCTGGCGATAGTACCTGGTACTTCCATCTCCAAGGTCAAAGTCTTCTCCCAGGGACTCTCCCTAACTTGAGGCTCCTACACCTCGGGCAGGCTTGGCCAAGGACATACGTTGAATACCAGGTGTGTTGAGACATCTGTAAGAGGTCCTGAGAACTCTGTAGTTTTCAAGAGGGTAAAGAGGAACCCTGGGGAGATGCCCTGCCCTCAGGTTGGCAGGGGTGCAAGATGGCACAGGGGGCACTGAGTTCTAGAGCAGGGCCCCTACTCAGATGTCTGGGAGAACCTACTCCCCAAAGAAGGCCAGGTATGCTCCACAGGGCATCCTGTACCAGAAATACCTATTCCCACTTGTTCTCTATTAGGTGCCAGGCTAGCTTTGGGGTCCAGAGGAATAAGGCAGACTCCATCTGCCAAGCTCAAATTAGTCAGGAGAAAGAAGGGGACATAGCACGTCTGTAAACTGGCAGTGCCATGTGGGCAGAGACCCTGGCACAGCCTTGCTCACTACTATGTCCCAGTACCCAGCACAGTGACCCACACTCAGCACAGGTAGCTCAGCATTTGTCAATCTGGGTTGATTACAAAAGAAAGCACAGAGTGGCATACCTGGAAGGGCAGTAGCATGAAGCAAGGAGAGGGCCTCCAGCCAGGGCCCTGGGAATCAGAGAAGGCCTCCTGGAGGAAAAAACGGCTGTTCTTGAGAGATGCCTTAGTTGTGGTGGAAGGAGATGAGTCCAACCAGAAGTCACAGCATCAGCAAAGGCATGGAGTCCAAGGCTGGGCACGGTGGCTCACGCCTGTAATCCCAGCGCTTTGGGAGGCCGAAGCACGCGGATCACTTGACCTCAGGAGTTCGAGACCAACCTGAGCAACCTGGCAAAACCCCATCCCTACCAAAATACAAAAAAATTAGCTGGGCATGGTGGTGTGCACCTGCAGTTCCAGCCACTTGGGAGGCTGAGGTGTAAGCATTGTTTGAGCCTGGGAGGCGGAGGTTGCAGTGAGCTGACATTGCAACACTGCACTCCAACCTGGGTGACAGAGTGTGACCCCATCTCAAAAAAAAAAAAAAAAAAGGTGGCAGGGTGGGATGTTGCCAAGTGATTCCACAAACCTATTAAATATCTACTCTGTGCCTGGCACAGGACCCAGGGGACAGAGTGGTGAATAAGACAGAAACCTGTCTCAGTGAGGCTCACAGGGAGAAAGACTGGACAGACCAGTAAACTCATTCTGTATTTACTGTGGTCATGCTGGGTGGGGGGAGCAGCTGGACTGTGGGAGGCCCCGAACAAGGAGTTTGGACTTTTACAGGAAGCTCGAGAGACCCAGGTTCCTGCTGGAGCAGCGGGCTGAGAGGGTAGGAGTTGAACTCTGGAGCTAGAGAGGCCTGGAGTTCAAATCTTAGCCACCATCCATGAAGCTTTGAGCAGGCCATGGCACCGTGAGAGCCTTGATTTCCTTCTTTGTAAGAGGAGAGGGGAATCATATGAATTCTCAGTGTTATTGGAGGCATCGGTGAGACAGTACATGTTCCCAGCAGGAGCCAGGAGATGAAACTGTCATAAGGGGTCTAGCTCATAAAGTATAGGCTGGAGAGGCAGCAGCCTGGATAGGGTATCAGGACCCCCTCACTCCCATCCATGGCACACACTGCATCCTCTCTTGCTCCCACACAGTGGCGGCCTGGTGCTCCTGAAGGTGAAGGCAAAGGTGCGGCGGTACCTGCGGGAGCGGCGGACAGTGCCCGTTTTGTTTGCCTCTACTGTTCGGCGCCACCCCAACAAGACAGCCCTGATCTTCGAGGGCACAGATACCCACTGGACCTTCTGCCAGCTAGATGACTACTCAAGCAGCGTGGCCAACTTCCTGCAGGCCCGGGGCCTGGCCTCAGGTGATGTGGCTGCCCTCTTCATGGAGAACCGCAATGAGTTCGTGGGCCTGTGGCTGGGCATGGCCAAGCTCGGTGTGGAGGCGGCCCTCATCAACACCAACCTGCGGCGGGATGCCCTGCTCCACTGCCTCACAACCTCGAGAGCACGGGCCCTTGTCTTTGGCAGTGAAATGGCCTCAGGTGAGCCCCAAGGGGGTGGGGGACAAGAGGAATCCCATGGGATCTTGCACAGACCACAGCTCCCTTCCAGCCCTGCAGAGGCTGTGTGGGTCAGTGGTTAAGGGCATAGAGTGGAGCCAGATGGCTTAGGCTGTGCCATGAGTAAACTGGAGATCCCAGGAAAGGGACTGGATTCTCTGAGCTTCATTTTTCTCATTCTTCATTTCTACCTCAATGTTTTCAAAAAGGTACTTCAGGCTGGGCACAGTGGCTCACACCTGTAATCCCAGCATGTTGGGAGGCCCAGGCAGGAGGATCCCTTGAGCTCTGGAGTTTGAGACCAGCCTGGGCAACATAGTAAGACCTTATCTCTACTAAGAAACTCTTGTTTTGAGACAGGGTCTTGCTCTGTCACCCAGGTTGGAGTGCAGTGGTGCAATCACAGTTCACTGCAGCCTTGACCTCCCAGGGTCAAGCAATCCTTCCACTTCAACCTGCTGAATATCTGGGACCACAGACATGCACCACCATGCCTGGCTACATTTTGCATTTTTTGTAGATACTCAGATTCGCCGTGTTGCCCAGGCTGGTCTCAGACTCTTGAGTTCAAGTCATCTACCCGCCTTGGCCTCTCAAAGTGCTGGGATTATAGGCATGTGCTGGGATTATAGGCATGAACCACCACGCCTGGCCTACTAAAAAAGTTTCTAAAAAATTAGGTGGGCATGATGATATGCACCTGTAGTCCCAGCTACTCAGAGGCTGAAGCAGGAGGATTGCTTGAGACTTAAGAAGTCAAGAGTCAAGGCTGCAGTGAGCTGTGATTGTGCCACTTCACTCTAGCCTGGCAGACAGTGAGACCCCATCTCAAAAAAAGAAAAAAAAGGAAAGAAAAAAGAAAGGCCAGGTGCAATGGTTCACGCCTGTAATCCCAACACTTTGGGAGGCTCAGGCAGGTGGATCACTTGAGATTAGGACTTCGAGACCAGCCTGGCCAACATGGTGAAACCCCACCTCTACTAAAAATACAGAAAAAATTAGCCAAGCATGGTGATGCCCACCTGTGGTCCCAGCTACTCGGGAGACTGAGGCAGGAGAATCGCTGGAACCCAGGAGACTGAGTTTGCAGTGAGCCGCGATTGTGCCACGCACTCCAGGCTGGGCGACAGGGAGAGGTTCTGTCTCAAAAAAAAAAAGAGAGAGATTTGACCTGAAGCACTAGCAACACGGCTGATGCTACGTGGCCCCTCAGCACAATGGTAACCATCCTTTTGACTTATGAGGCTACAACTGGCTCATCTGTATAATGGGAACAAAATTAATTCCCCACTTACCTCACAGAGCCTGCATTTTATTTGCTGCCACATTGGGCACCTGTTTTTTTTTTTCCCACCAAGATGGAATCTTGCTCTGCAACCCAGGCTGGAATGCAGTGGTGTGGTCTTGGCTCACTACAACCTCCGCCTCCCAGGTTCAAGCGATTCTGGTGCCTCAGCCTCCTGAGTAACTGGGACTACAGGCGCACGCCACCATGCACAGAGACAGGGTTTGTTGGCCAAGCTGTTCTTGAACTCCTGACCTTAGGTGATCTGCCCACCTCGGCCTCCCAAATTGCTGGGATTATAGGCATGAGCCACCACACCTGGCAAAGCAGTTCTAATCTTCAAAAGTCCGAGTGAGGTAGGGATCTTGGTTTTATGGATGATAAGCCTGGGGTTCGGAGGGTATGAGGAGCTCACCCAAAGTCACACAGTTGATAGGTGGCAGAACTGGGGTTCGATCTTCAGCTTGACCACAGCACTCTGTTTTTCTGCCCACGCTATTGTGGTTGTGGGATAATGAATGCGGAAGTCGTTAAGATGCTGCAAGGGGACTGGGCGTGGTGGCTTACGCCTGCAATCGCAGCATTTTGGGAGGCTGAGGACAGGTCACCTGAGGTTGAGAGTTCAAGACCAGCCTGGGCAACATGCCGAAACCTTGTTTCTACTAAAAATATAAAAATTAGCCAGGGCCGGGCACGGTGGCTTACGCCTGTAATCCTAGCACTTTAGGAGGCCGAGGTGGGTGGATCACTTGAGATTAGGAGTTCAAGACCAGCCTGGCCATCACGGTGAAACCCCATCTTTAAAAAGAAAAAAAAAAAATTAGCCAGGCGTGGTGGCACATGCCTGTAATCTCAGCTACTCAGGAGGCTGAGGCACAAGAATCGCTTGAACCCAAGAGGTGGAGGTTACAGTGAGCCAAGATCATGCCACTGCACTCCAGCCTGGGTGACAGAGTGAAATTCTGTCTCTGTCTCAAAAAAAAAAAAAAAAATGCTGAAAGGGGGCCAGGTGCAAGGCTCATGCCTATAATACCAGCACTGTACTTTCGGAGGCCAAGGTAGAAGAATCTCTTTAGCCTGGGGAGTTCAAGACCTGCCTGGGCAACATAGTGAGACCCTGTCTGTATTTTAAAAAAGCAGAAAAAGAAAAAGAAAGAAAATTTAAAAATGTTGCTGAAAGGGGAGAGGGAAGAGGCAGCCAGGGGAGAAGAGAGGGTTGGGGAACTCAAGGAAAGGGTTGGGGAACTTAAGAGGAAGCCAGGGAGGCGGTGCCAAGCCGACCAGCGCTGCCCCATGCCTGGGCGGGTGGTTCTAAGTTGCCTATGCACTGCACAGGGGAGCCTGAGAGAAGGTTCCCGCTCTTGGAAGGGGATGGAGGGCCACTGACCCGCACTCCTCACTTCTGTCCAGTACCCCGTAGAGTAAGTAGCTTGGGACAGAGGGTGAGAGCCCAGACCGTGGTACGAGGTGGAGCTGGCATTGCAGCCCCAGGTCCAACACATTCTAGCTGTGAGCAGGTCCTCTCAGAGCCTCAACCTTCTTATCTGTCAGAGGGGCTGTTGTTTGTCCCTCCTTCCCAGGGCTGTGAGACCAGGGAGGGCAGGCAAAGCACCTGCTCTGTGGTTACCCGGTGGTTAATGGAACCGTTGCCAGTGCCCTTGTAAGCAGTGAGGCCCAGGTGCTTCACCACCTCTCCTCCCGCCCAGCCAGTCTCCTCAGCAACATGGCCAGCCCTGCCTGGAGCAGAGGTCCCGGGAACACGGGGCTTTCTGGCCTGCCTGCTGACTGCCCTGTCTCCCCACAGCCATCTGTGAGATCCATGCCAGCCTGGACCCCTCGCTCAGTCTCTTCTGCTCCGGCTCCTGGGAGCCCAGTGGGGTGCCTACAAGCACAGAACACCTGGATCCTCTGCTGAAAGATGCTCCCAAGCACCTGCCCAGTTGCCCTGACAAGGGCTTCACAGGTGGGCTCCCTCCCCACCCCACAGCGGGGCTCTCACACAAGCCCTGGACAGAGCACTGGCCTCAGTGCCAGAAGGAGGCTTTTCTGGAAATGTGCCGTGTGCCTGGAACATGTCACATCACCTCCCTTTTTCCATCTGGAAAATGGTGGCAGTAAGCCTCGGCCACTCCAGGGTTACTGTGAAGGTGAAATGAGCTGATGTGTGTCACCGTGCCAGATACAGGGCTGAGAACACAGAAGCTCACAAAGTCCAGTTCTCTGATTTGTTGAACAATCCTTTATTGATGCCTAATGGGCAGAATCCTCTGGACCCCAGGAACCTGCCTGGTCTGGGCTTTGGTTGGGGTTGGGTGGGAGGGTGGGTGAGAAGCAAGACTCGTTGAATATTCATCAAGCGCCTCTTCAGTACAGGACACTGCAGGATCTCCAGCTATGATCCTTTCCCAGCGCTGCGAGGCCTCCCAGACTCCACCTCCAGGCAGCCTCTTGAGCCTCTCACCCCTCTTCCTCTGTTCTGTAGCCTACCTGGTTCTTCTGCTCTTCTCACTCCCTTTCCTATGAAGGCACACTGCCCGGTGTCTCAGAGCTTGGGCTGTCAAGTCAGATCCCAGTTTATATCCTGGCCCTACTGCTTCCCTCGTGTGAATCATGACACCCGCCCTGCCCTTGGAGCCTCAGTTCCCACAGCCATAAAACCGGGGACAGTAACAGAACCTACTTTATGGGGTTTAGCTTTGAGGGTTGAAAAAAATACAGTGGGGCTAGTCCTGAAGCTAGAGTGTGGCAGGAGGGTCATTGCCATCAGCACTGTTTAACTTCTCTCATATGTAAATCTGGTCTCTCGGGTACATTTGTCAGCTGCTTGAAGTCAGGGACTCTGGCTGGGTTGCCCTGTGCCCTCATAGTGCCTAAGGCTGGCAAACAGCAGGCAACCAGAGAGTGTGAGTTGTCACAGCAGGCACTCTAAACACGTGGAGTCTTCCTGTGGAGTTCCTGACCTCCAGGGAACCTCCAGCCTGGTAGGGCTGAGCCTCGCATAGAAAGTCTAATGTGGCAGTCCCACTCCAGGGCTACAGAGTGGGACAGATAAATGCTCAGCAGTATGGAAGCTACCTTAACACCCCACTTCCTGCAGCTAATGCCTCCCTGTGCTCTATGACTTGGGGCAGGCATCACCTCCATCGGGAAGCCCAGCTGGCACCACCTCTCCTCCCGCAAGCTTGGGCCAAATGTGGCTGCCGGGTTTCAGCAGGTCCTGTGTTCTCTCTCGGCACTTGGTGCTTAGTATTGGTATTGCCAGTGTCCTCATCTGACTGTTCCACTGAGCTGTGACTGCCAGGAGGATTAAGCCTGTGCCCATCTTAGTCACTGATGCCTCTCCCCCCAGGGCCTAGCACAGAGCAAGAGCCCAGGAAATGTTTGTTGGAGTGGATGCCAGGTTTAGAGCTGAGTGGTGTCTGAGGTCAGAACTGAACAGGCTTCCTGGCAAGAGTGTGATGGGAACAGGTGTTGAAGGGGGCACACCTGCAGGTGTCCATCTGTGTCACCCTGTGCCCAGCCCTGAGCTGCCCCCCCACAGCCGCTTGCATCTGTTTTCTTTAGATAAACTGTTCTACATCTACACATCGGGTACCACAGGGCTGCCCAAGGCCGCCATCGTGGTGCACAGCAGGTAAGGGGCAGGTGCCCAGGGTGAGGTAGGCACAGGCAGGGTTGGGGATCCTTCTCCTGCCTTTCTAGGACCCACCCACCCTTTGGCCCTGTGCCCTCCCAGGTATTACCGCATGGCTGCCCTGGTATACTATGGATTTCGCATGCGGCCTGATGACATCATCTATGACTGCCTCCCCCTCTACCACTCAGCAGGTAACTCGGGGCCTGTCCCTCAGTCTCCAGCACCCCCAGGTCTCTAGGAGCCCCAACCCTGTCAGGCAGTAGAAACACACGAGCTTTGGTCCAGGCACTGTGGCTCATGCCTGTAATCCCAGCACTTTGGGAGGCCAAGGCCGGGTGGATCACTTGCAGCCAGGAGTTCGAGACCAGCCTGGCGGGCATGGTGAAACCCCATCTCTACTAAAAATACAAAAATTAGCTGGGTGTGGTGGCATGTACTTGTAATCGCAGCTACTTGGGAGGCTGAGGCATGAGAATTGCTTGAACCTGGGAGTCAGAGGTAGCAGTAAGCTCAGATCATGGGACTGTACTCCAGCCTGGGTGACAGAGTGAGACATCATCTCAAAATAAATAAAAATAGGCCAGGCACGGTGGCTTATGCCTGTAATCCCAGCACTTTGGGAGGCCGAGGTGGGCAAATCACAAGGTCAGGAGTTCAAGACTAGCCTGACCAGCATGGTGAAACCCTGTCTCTACTAAAAATACGAAAAGTAGCTGGGCTTGGTGGTGGGCGCCTGTAATCTCAGCTACTCAGGAGGCTGAGGCAGGAGAATCGTTTGAACCTGGGAGGCGGAGGTTGCAGTGACCCGAGATTGCGCCATTGCACTCCAGCCTGGGCGACAGGGCGAGACTCTGTCTCAAGAAAATAAATAAATAAATAATAATAATAAAATAAAAATAGGATTAGCCAGGCATGGTGCACATGCCTATGTCTCAGCTCCTAGGGAAGCTGAGACAGGAGGATCACTTGAGCCTGGGAGTCTAAGGCTAGCCTGGGCAACATGGTGAGACCCATCTCTGAAAAAATGTGTTTTAAATTGAAAAAAGCGTAAGCACACCAGCCTCACAGTGTGTGTGGCAGTGTCCCACGGGGCCTCTGGGCCTGTCTCATATTTCAGTTTGTTTCCACAGATAGACGTGGCATTGCTGCTTGTTTGTAGGGGCTTAAGGGGACAGAGCTTGAATAAATATAGCTCCTGCCCTCCAGGTGCTTACAGTTGGTTGTATATGTGAGTTGGGGGAAGCAGGAGTATAGCACGAGGGAAGAGCCTGGTGATGGAAGCCGGGGAGGCTTCTTGGAGGAGGTTACCCTAGGCAGGCAGATGTGAGGTGCAGAAGCCTGCGAGGCAGAGCACGCCTGCCTGGCTGGGTGGCAGTATCATGGATTTGGGGCTGGGGGAGGGTCTTCATCTCCCTGACCCAAAGAGGCCATCCCTCTGCCTCCAGGAAACATCGTGGGAATCGGGCAGTGCCTGCTGCACGGCATGACAGTGGTGATCCGGAAGAAATTCTCAGCCTCCCGGTTCTGGGATGATTGTGTCAAGTACAACTGCACGGTGAGCGAGAGCGGGAAGGGTGAGCTGTCCCTGTCCCCTTGTTACCCTCTTCCCAACCACACTTCAGGCATCTGTCTTACAGCTGAGGTGGCCAGTCATTCCAAAGGGCTCATTTGCAGCAATGTTCCCGTTGTTCAGATGGGGAGACTGAGACCCAGAGAGGGAAAGGATGGCACAGCCAGCCCCTGGGGAGGGTAGGGACTTGAGGGATCAGGAGAATCCTAGCTTAGTGAGAGCAGCCTCTGGAGTCTGAAATCACACCAAGTCTACCCCCAGATTGTGCAGTACATTGGTGAACTGTGCCGCTACCTCCTGAACCAGCCACCACGGGAGGCGGAAAACCAGCACCAGGTTCGCATGGCACTAGGCAACGGCCTCCGGCAGTCCATCTGGACCAACTTTTCCAGCCGCTTCCACATACCCCAGGTGGCTGAGTTCTATGGGGCCACGGAGTGCAACTGCAGTCTGGGCAACTTTGACAGCCAGGTGCGGCAGGTTGGGGGTGGGCAAGGCCACTGCAGGGATGGACGGCCATGGAAGGCACTGGACGCAGAGGGGAGGGCAGAGTTCCAGCATGAGAGTGTGGGTGCTGGAGTCCCACCTCCCCATCATTGTTCAGTTTTGGGTCCATGGTGGGAGAGCCCAGGCCCAAGTCTTGGCCTTCGCAGGTGGGGGCGTGTGGCTTCAACAGCCGCATCCTGTCCTTCGTGTACCCCATCCGGTTGGTACGTGTCAACGAGGACACCATGGAGCTGATCCGGGGGCCCGATGGCGTCTGCGTTCCCTGCCAGCCAGGTCTGCCACTTGGGGGTCAGAGAGGGAGGGACTGGCCTGAGAAGAAAGGAGGCCAGGTGTGTGCAGATGGGGAGCCCTGTTCTGACCAGTGGCCATCACTTAGCTCTGCTCTTAGGGCTGCAAGTAACTCATTTCTTTGTGTATCCACCCATTCATTCATTCACCATTCTATCTGTCCATCAGTGCATTCATTCTTTTTTTTTTTTTTTTTTTTGAGATGAAGCCTTACTCTTGTCACTCGGGCTGGAGTGCAGTGGCGTGAGCTTGGCTCACTCTAACCTCTGCCTCCTGGGTTCAACCAATTCTCCTGTCTCAACCTCCCAAGTAGCTCGAATTACAGGCACACGCCACCATGCCCAGCTAGTTTTTGTATTTTCAACAGAGACAGGGTTTCACCATGTTGGCCAAGCTGGTCTCAAACTACTGACCTCAAGCAATCCTCCTGCCTCGGCCTCCCAGAGCATTGGTATTATAGGTGTGAGCCACCGCGCCCGGCCTCATTCATTATTTTCATGTTGACTTCAGATGACCCTGAGTCCAGGCTGCTTGAGATGGATTCCGGCTCAGCTCCTTACTCTGTGTCATGGGCTAGTATTCAGCTTCTCTGTGCCTAAGTCCCTTTATCTACAAACAGGCTGATGGTAGCACCCGTCCATGAGGCTGGCCTGAGAATTATGCTTGGTAAAGAACATAAAACTCTGAGTGGGTCCCAGCATGGAGGAGGGGCTTGGGGCGCTGGCTTTGTTAGGCTGTCCCCAAGGAGCCTGACCCTGTTCTCTATGTTCATCTTCTCATCAAGAACAGACATTGTTGGCTCAGTGTGTCCAACCTGCCAAGATGAGCTCCTGGGGTGGACGAGGGTGGGGCATTTCTGTGGCAAGCAGCATGACTCAAGTCAGATAGGGGTGCAGAGTACAGGCTGGGAGTATTGGCTCACACCTGTAATGCCAGCACTTTGGGAGGTCAAAGTGGGCGGATCACCAGAGGTCAGGAGTTCAAGAGCAGCCTGGCCAACAGGGTGAAACCCCCATCTCTACTAAAAAAAAAAAAATTTTTAAAGATTAGCCAGGCATGGTGGCATGCGCCTGTAGTCTCAGTTACTAGGGAGGTTGAGGCAGGAGAATCACTCGAACCCAGGAGGTGGAGGTTGCAGTGAGCCGAGATCACACCACTACACTCCACCCTGGGCAACAAGAGTGAAACTTCATCTCAAATAAATAAAGATGCAGGGTACACCTGGTGACAGAGGACAGGTGGGAGAGAGGCTGCCTAGGCAAGATCCGACCCTGCCTTCCCCACCCCAGGTGAGCCTGGCCAGCTGGTGGGCCGCATTATCCAGAAAGACCCCCTGCGCCGCTTCGATGGCTACCTCAACCAGGGCGCTAACAACAAGAAGATTGCCAAGGACGTCTTCAAGAAAGGGGACCAGGCCTACCTTACTGGTGGGTCCGCAGCCTGGCACAGCCCCTTCCTGTGGGTTAGGGTAGGAGGAAACCTTCTCCCACCTCCAGAGGACACTTCCCAGGACTCCCCCAGTCCTGGCCCTTATGGTCAAATCCTTGACCCAGAGTTGCCCAGCCCCAGCCCCGCCTCATCCAGCCCCTCCCTAGGTGACGTCCTGGTGATGGACGAGCTTGGCTACCTGTACTTCCGAGACCGCACGGGGGACACGTTCCGCTGGAAAGGCGAGAATGTGTCCACCACGGAGGTGGAAGGCACACTCAGCCGCCTGCTGGACATGGCTGACGTGGCTGTGTATGGTGTCGAGGTGCCAGGTATGTGCGGGCAGCTGCAAGGTATGGGTGGGGAGGCACCACCAGCTACTCACTATCCACCCTGCCACCCCCAGGAACCGAGGGCCGGGCCGGAATGGCTGCCGTGGCCAGCACCACTGGCAACTGTGACCTGGAGCGTTTTGCTCAGGTCCTGGCAAAGGAACTGCCCCTGTATGCGCGCCCTATCTTCCTGCGCCTCCTGCCTGAGCTGCACAAAACAGGTGTGTCCCGCCCCTGCTCCAGTTCTCGGATCCCAGGTCCCATTTCCTTCTAGAGAGACCCCGTGGCTGTCATTTGACCTCTGCACACAGCCTGGCGGGACAGTTGGTAAAGTGACCTGCCTGTGTAGAGGTGAGCAGACGGGGCTGGCAGAGACAGACACACATTGATCCTTGGTAGAACAAATGTTATGTGCCAGGCACTGCACTAGGCCTCGGGATAGGGGTGGTGAGGTCTGACAGGATGTTTGCCTTCTTGGAGTTTTAGAGCAGGAGAGGGGCTGGCCTAGGACAAAGCATTTCAAAGATAAAAAGAATGAACCACATAATCTGTGGTGAGATTAGAGTAAAACAGATAAAAAGAAGAATGAACCATAGAGCAAGGTGACAGGAAAGTGAAAGGAGGGACGCTTGGGATGACTAGAAGGCTCCTCTGAGGAGGGGATGGTTCGGCTGCGACCTGAATGAAAGGGAGGACTTCAGGCTGGGTGCGGTGGCTCATGTCTGTAATCCCAGCACTTTGGGAGGCTGAGGTGGGTGGTTCACCTGACGTCAGGAGTTCGAGACCAGCCTGACCAACATGGTGAAACCCCATCTCTACTAAAAATACAAAATTAGCTGGGCATGGTGGTGTGTGCCTGTAATCCTAGCTACTCAGGAAGCTGAGGCAGGAGAATCACTTGAACCTGGGAGGCAGAAGTTGCAATGAGCCGAGATCACGCCATTGTACTCCAGCCTGGGCAACAAGAGCAAAACTCCATCTCAAAAAAAGAAAAAAAAGGGAGAACTTTATGGGGGTGGGAGGAAGGCACTCCAGGCTGCGGGAATAGCCACTGTAAAGTCCCTGAAGCAGGAAGGAGCTCGGGTGCCGGAGGAATGAAAGGGGGCCCCCACGGCTGCAGCCAAGTGAGAGGGGCAAGCAGTGGCATGAGTGGGAGAGAGGCAGCAGGGGCCAGAAGCCCAGGGCCTTGCAGGCCAGTGTAGGAGTCGGGACTGTCCCGGGGGCAGTAGGGAGCCACAGAAGCATCTCAGCAAGGCCGGGCGTAGTAGCGCATTCCTGTAATCCCAGCACTTTGGGAGGCCGAGGCAGGCAGATCACCTGAGGTCAGGAGTTTAAGACCAGCCTGGCCAACATGGCGAAACCCCGTCTCTACGAAACATACACAAATTAGCTGGCCAGGCGCAGTAGCTCATGGCTGTAATCCCAGTGCTTTGGGAGACTGAGGTGGGCGGATCATTTGAGGTCAGGAGTTTGAGACCAGCCTGGCCAACATGGTGAAATTCTGTCTCCACTAAAAATTAAAAAAAAAAAAAAAAAAAAAAAT
>PVKP010039475.1:0-20125 GCA_004027715.1 Plecturocebus donacophilus
GTGCAATCCCAGCTCACGCCCTGCACCGTCCGCCTCCCAGGTTCATGTGATTCTCCTGCCTCAGCCTCCTGAGTAGCTGGAACTGAAGCATGCACCACCACGCCTGGCTAACTTTTTGAATTTTTAGTAGAGATGAGGTTTCACCGTGTTGGCCAGGATGGTCTTGATCTCCTGACCTAGTGATCCGCCTGCCTCGGCCTCCCAAAGTGCTGGGATTACAGGCGTGAGCCACCACGTCCGGCCAAGACTTCATTTCTTTTGTTACTACACAGTACTCCATTGCATGGATTTAACATACTGAGTTACCATTCATCAGGTGACGGACGTTTGGGTTGTTTCCACTTTTTGCCTATGATGAGTAATGATGCTGCGATCATTTGTGTACAACTTTTTGCGTGAATGTATATTTTCATGTGGGGTCGTTTTCTGATTCCTGAATAGCTGTGCCCCCAACCGCTGTCTCTGTGCTGTTATTCTCAAATACATGCTTTTCTATATGTTATAAATTGATGGCATGATTACATAGATAAGGATTTATATAATTTTAAGTCAGGAGAGGAAAGAAAAAATGCTTTTACACTCTTTCATAATTATAAAATTACCTTTACTGATGCTCTTTGCTTTTTTATGTATCTGAAATTTAATCTGGAGTCACTTGCTTTCAGCCTGAAGAATTTCTTTTAGTATTTCTTGTAAGGCAAATTTGCTAGCAAAGAATTTTTTGTTTTGAAAAAATCTGGGCCATCTATTTTGTCTTCTTTTTGGAAAGACAGTTTTGCCGACTGTAAGACTGGGTTGACTTTTTTTCCTTCAGCACTTTGAGTATGCTGTCGTACTGTCTTCTGGCCTCCGTGGTTTCTGATGAAAAGGCAACTCTTAATCTAATTGAGTTTCCCATTTCTTTGTCTTTTAGCATTTTTACTATACTGTATTTGTATTTTGTATTTATTCAACTTGGAGCTCATTGAGCTTGCACGTGTAGGTTAATGTGCTTCATCAAACTTGGAAAATTTTCTCTCTATTCTTGGATTGCATAATCTCTATTAGTCTGTCTTTAAATTGCTGGTTCTTTCTTCTGCAAATTCAAGTCTATTATTGTTAAACCCCTTTAGTGAATTTTCTATTTCAGTTATTTAACTCGAGTTTCATTTGATGCTTAAAAATTCTTTTTCTATCTCTTTATTTATATTCTCTATTTGATGAGGGAAACATGAGCAGGGGAAGATGAGAGAGAGATCGCATAACCCTCCATCCGGAGCTGGGGGAAAGGGAGCTCTGTGTTCCGGGCTGCACCTGCCGGAGGGAAGTTTCTGCCCCACGGGGAGGGAGGGAGCAGGCCACAGCTCAAGGTCTCCAGATTCCTAGGCTTCTTACCAAGGCCTAGTGGCTTTTCTTGAATAAAGATTTCTTCATTTGTTCTGTACCTCTAGACAATTTCTAGAGACTGTGAATGGTGGTAGTGGTGGTTTAAAAAATTGTTACCATTTATGCTTGTTTCATTGATGAGCAATTTCATGGAGCTACTCTTAACACTATTCTTAATAGTTCTGAAGGATTTTTATCTTTAAAATGCACGCAACTTTGGGAGGCCAAGGTGGGCGGATCACAAGTTCAGGAGATTGAGACCATCCTGGCTAACATGGTGAAACCCTATCTCTACTAAAAATACAAAAACTTGGTCGGGCGTGGTGGCGGGCACCTGTAGTCCGAGCTACTCAGGAGGCTGAGGCAGGAGCTTCCCTTGAACCTGGGAGGCGGAGGTTGCAGTGAGCCGAGATCGTGCCACACTGCACACCAGCCTGGGCAACAGAGCAAGACTCTTTCTCAAAAAAAAAAAAAAAGGCGTGCAGATATTTGTTTAGGTTTGTTACGTTAATAAAAATAAATGTTAAAGTGTTTATTATTTTGAAAATAAACAGTTTTGGGTTGTGTAGTGAGTGACTTCAGAGACCCTCAGCCTACCATTGCCCACTCCCAGATTGCTCACCTCCCCATGTGAGCAGCACAGGTCTGGCCACTCCAGAGTCAAGGGGGACGGGAAGGAGAGCATGCCTGTTCCTGGACGTCCACCAAGGGCAGAGCGGGTCTGTTGTCATTTTGGCCTCTTGCTACTGGAATGTTTGACCATATTTGTTGTTCTGTCCCCAAGTGGATGTTTTGTCATTTGTGGATCAGATGTTTAAGATTCTGCCGGCGAGCCAGTGGAGGTGGAGACGGTGAAAGGATGCTCCTGGCCTGTGGGAATGGTTTTCTGAAGTGCTGGAGCTGCTTTCTTAACCCCTCATAGTCTGTGGGGCACAATCCAGTCTATCATGTGGCCTACCCTGTGTTTGTATTTCAGAATCACAGTATTAAAATAGTGCGTGCAGGCAAGAACTGGTCACAAAGCAATCAAAGAAGCAAATCAAGAGGCCAAAAATAGACCTTAGTGTGTCTGGGGATTTGGTGAGAAAGTGGCATCTCAGATGAGTGCAGAAAAGACACGGTGGTTAATTAGTGATGGTAGGACCCCTGGCTGACCTTCCGGAAAAAGGTAATGCCGACTCTCTGCCTTACTCTACAACAATGTCAATCCAGACCAAAACGTTTTAATATCTTTAAGATACTAAGGTATGGAAGATTTTAGACACAGAGCAGTAGTGTAAAAACTGCCAAGTCCAGCTTCACTAGGTATTGACCAGTTATAGCCGGTCTCCTTTCATCTGTGCCCACATTCATTTCCCTTTTCCTTTATTCTCTGGAAGCAGGTCTCTAAAAGATATGTGTTCTTTATCCCCATAATCTTGATACCCTTATCACATTTTAAAATAGTGTCGATTCCTTAATATCATCGAATAATGTTCATATCTCCAATATCTGTCTCTCTCTCTCTTTAGCTGTTTAGTTTGTTTGAATCAGGGTACAAATAAGATCCATACGTTGTGACTTGTTTATGTGTCTCTCAGTGCTCCACCCCAGAACTCTTATTTTACTACAGTTTACTTGGTGGACATTTCCTTCTTGAGACCTACAGTCAGCTGTTTCTCCAAGATGTCCTGCTTCTTTTTAGTGGAAAGTGGTATTTCAAGACCACTGTCTCAGAGCTAGAGGTCCTCACTCATACTGGGTTGGTCATTGCTTCTAGACACAAAGAATAAATTTTTTTTAAGATAAAATGATCTTGTGTTTATATCGATACTTCCAATTCACCTTCAAAACTGTAAAATTAACTTCTTAGGTCTTACATCTGTACTTTCTTCTTCCTAACTTTAGAATCTTAGTTGTCAACAACTCCAGATATGATAGAATCTCATGTAATGACTCACTTGCTTTATCCCACAATAGACACACAACAGTCTCAGAATAATAACGCCAGCACTCCCACTACCAGTGTGAGGGTCAAAAGCCATTTAAGGTGGGTTTGTTTTTGTTTTTGTGTTTTATTTTTTTGTGTCAGCTCAAAGCACTTAATGTAAGAAAATACTAGAAGAAAGAAGTGTTGGAAGAAAACGGCCACATTGGAGTGGAAGGTTCTTTCTAAGCATGACCAAGAAGCCATCATTAGAGACTTGCCCAGACATGATTAATAAATTTGACCAAATTAAAAAGAAAAATCCACTACGACAAAAAATGACCACAATCAAAGTAAAACCGCCACAGACTCTCACCTGAGTATCTAAAGACGCCTCATGCACCACCTGTCCTGAGCAGCTGTCCTGGGCCCTCCCAGTGCCCTGCAGGAGTGCATTGACCTTCTGAGATGTGGTGCTGTTTGCTGTCTTTAAAGAGGAAGACACTCCGGCGAAGTTGAGTTTCTTCTCTGAAATCATAGTGGACGGTAGCAGAGCAGTGGCCTGGGCCCATTGTGCTGACTTCATAGCCGTTCTTCTTGCAAGGAGGTAGTAGGCTGGCCACTCACTGTTGGGGCTTGAAGAGCTTTAGCCGATAGGCAGATGTCTAGCTCGTCCACGCTGATGAGAGCACCTGGCCCTTGAACCTGCCTCATTCTGCCCTCCCTTGTAGAAGCTCGCACAGCTTCTGAGCAGCTGTGAAGGGTTCATTTTCTCCGTAAGCATCGCAGGTGTGCCCATAGAGGGCCGAGCATGGATGCTCCAAATCTAGAGGGGCGGAGCTGTCAGCGATCCCTCCCTCACTTCACTCTCCGGTTGGCTGTTGACCTTGTCAAAGTGACGGTCCCTCCGTGTCTGCTGGACCACCTGCTTCCACTGTGTTCTGCCTGTGCTCCGTAGCCCTCGCTGTGTGGGACTCCTCGCATGAGTCTCTCTCCCAGCATATCGCAGGCCACTGAAGGAAAGACACTGTCCCTGGCGTAGAATGGGTTCAGTATCCATACGGCAAGCAGCGAGGTGATTCCTGCACGATTCTGTGTTGAATGTGTGAAGAGACGGATCATTTGGCTTATGCTAATTGTACAAGGTCTAATTCAAGAATGACTACCATCTTACACTTGCTAGAAGTCTGTAACTTAAAATATTTTCTTTTTCCTAGGGGATATCCGACATCCAACGCGTGTCCAGCAGACGGACGTGGCTGTGACACTAGCGATAGCACTTGGCTTGCCGATTCCGAAAGACAGCGTGGGGAGCCTTCTGTTCCCAGTCGTGGAAGGAAAACCCATGAGAGAGCAGTTGAGATTTTTACATTTGAATACGGTGCAGCTTAGCAAACTGTTGCAAGAGAATGTCCCGTCATATGAAAAAGGTCAGTCGGCTCCTTGTTTCGAAAGTGTCAGAGCTGCATGTTTCCACAGAGCATGTTCCTCCAATGTGTTTCTGTGGTATGCAGTTTGTCGCAGGAATATTTTGCCGTCACCACTCTTCAATTATACAGATTGTGTTCCTGTTTTCTTAGAACTTTTAACCATCACCATTGGCAACACCCTCAGATGCAGTTATCTAATTAAAGTTCTTTCATAAATTTATTCATTCAACAACTGTTTACCAAGATCTTGTTATGAATGAGGGGCTGTTTCCGGCACTGGAGACAGAGCATTGCGCAGTATGAGGCTCCACCCTCATGGAACCTTCTAGCGGAAGGAGAGAAAAGGAACAGTGACAGATGCCCGGTGGTGATGAGTACCTTAGGAAAAGAGTCAACAGGCCTGGGGTGGGAAATGAAGTGGGTGGGAGCCGCTGGCCATCTGGGAGGGCGTGTTACAGGCTGTGGGAGCAGCAGACAGGGTCCTCCATGGGCGCACATTCAGGGAATGGTCAGAGCAGGGGCCAGCGTGGACGGGAGGGCAGAGGACATGGCACGGAGATGTGAGGGCCTTTAGGCAAGGGAGGGGCTTTCACCTTCATTCTGAGTGAAACAGGGAGCTACTGCAGGGTTTGGTGAGAGCCAGAAGTCTTCCACTTGCATGTTCAAAGGCTGTCTTGGGTATCCTCTTGGAGGATTCTGCTTTGTGCTATAGGAGGAGACTAGTCAGGAGGCCGTGGCAAGACTTCTGTGAGAGGTGAGGGTGGCCAGGGCCCCGGCAGCGGTGGTGGAGAGGTGCTTGCATTCTGGATATATTTTGAAGGTCATGCAGACGGGACTTGTTCGTGTGCTGAGATATTAGGTACGAGCAGAGCAGGCATTAAGTAGGACTCCAGGGATCTCAGCTGAAAGCGAAAGAAGAGAGTAGTCATTTCCTCAGGAGGGCATGACTTAGAAGGACAGGTCTGCAAGGCAGGTACTCACAGGTGGGAGTGTTGGTGTCCAGGAAGCATGTAAAGAAGTCATTTCAGGAAGCAGGTGTGGGCAGCTGCCTCAAAGGCTGGTATTACTGAATAAAATCAGGAATGGAGAACCGAACTTGGGATCTGGCCACGTGGGGTGATGAGTGGCTTTGTCAGATGGAGAGTGAGGGGGGCCTGGCTGGTGCTGGGGTAGGCGAGAGCCATAGGCAGCAGACACAGCAACTCTAGTGGGAGCTGGAGGTGGAGCCGTCTGAGGTGGGTGTGGGGCCAAGGGAGGTGCCAGCTGGCAGGAAGGGTCCAGGAGAGGAACGTTTGTCTCCCTGGGACGTCTTCAGATAGTCGACTCTGACACAGCCGTGTCCGTCAGAGAATAACGTTTGGCACAGGACTCCTTTGAGAGCCTGGAGGAAGTCGACTCCTGTTTTGAGGCAGCAGTTAATGTGGTGTTGGCAGATTTCCCTCCTTGAAGTAGCGGGATGCTATTACTTCCAGATAGAGGGAACGCCCACGAGTTTGCGCTGAGATGTAAACCAGCCTCCTGGAGGCACTTGTGGAAGACAAACCTTGCCAGCCAAGGAGTGGTTGGGAACCAGATGTGGCGAGTGGCGAGAGGCCCGACCGAGCACCTGCTCTCACCCCGTGAAGTGGCCAGGTGGGGGACTTTGGGAACCGTGAGGCCTGGCCATATAGACATTAGTCAAGACCAGGGACAACCGTGACTTGTACTTTTGTTTTTTTCTAAACTAGTGTGAGTTCGGTAGCTTTCACATATTGCTTGTTTGGGGATCGTGTCCTTTTTTCTATGCTAAGAGCAGTAAAAACGCCAACAAAATCCAAGCCACAGTGGAAGGGTTACTTGCCTGTTTCAGAAGTAGCGGCCAGGAGGAGCTGAGAACTGCAGAGGGTGTGGGGGGAACCAGCTTGTTAAATGAACGCAGGAGCTTCCCGCGACTGAGAGCATGGCTGCCGCATCTGCTACCCCCTTGGCGGCTCATTGTCTACACCGTGGGGGCCACATTTCCTGAAACAAAATGGGGTATGTGTTCTGACACTGAAATACGTTTTAGAACCCACAGCCAGGCCCTGCAGCCCTTAGGTGTTTTCCAGTCCTTGGGAGGCGCCACAGTCAGGCCCTGCAGCCCTTAGGTGATGTCCAGTCTGTTGGAGGCGTCACAGCCAGGCCCCACAGCCCTTCGGGGGCATCTAGTCCATGGGAGGTGTCGTGCCCACCCGGCTCTCTGTGTAGTGGGACTGGCTTTTTCTTGCCTCTGGACTTCTGCACATGCTGTTCCCATCAACTCGATGCTCTTCCTCCAGTAGTTTGCCTGGTGAATTCCTGGGAACCCTTTACATTTCAGCTTAAACGAGACCTTCCTGATGTTTACGGGCCCACTCCCAATCTAAAATCAGTTCCTGCCCATTATCAAAAATCCCTCACTGGTACCCTCTACTTTTCCTTCATAGGAAACTTGTAATTACAAATGTAATGCAGTCACAGTAATTACACGTGTGTGTGCACGCGTGCCTGAGTCCTACTGGCTCCAAGCCCCATCAGGCAGGGATTGCATCTGCTTGCTCGCCACGGTGTGTCTTTCCCTGGGCACAGCGCCTGGCATATAGTCCGTGCTCCGTGGATATTTGCTTTACTGCATGCACGGATGCACCCCCCATAGCTCTGCAACTTCCTGTTAGAGAGGCAGTGGGGTGTAGACACAGGTGCCCTTTTCTCTGTAACTCTAGGGTGGTGGGATGTGGACCCAGGCGTCCCCCACTCCAGGGTGGTGGGTGTAGCAGTGAAGGGTGCCAGCCCTGGAGCCAGACTGCCTGAGTTTCGTTTGCAGCTTTTACTCACTGGCTCTGTGGCCTGGATATCTGACTCAGCCTCTATGTCTCAGTTGCCTCCTCTGGAGAACAGTTACGATGCTCATCCCTGCCTCAGGTTCGCTAGGGAGGTGAAACGAGTGAGCCCTGTAGCGTGTGCTGGCCACTGGCACCTAGTGCAGGTCACCTGGTGCCGGCAGCAGTAGGGTGGGCCTGCAGGCCTATGAGTTCACGCTCAGGGACCCGGTGCCGGCAGCATGGGGTGGGCCTGCAGGCGAATGGGTTCACGCTCAGGGACCTGGTGCAACAGCACCTTGGACCTCAGTGCCTCAAGCTCCTGTGGAGCTCTTTGCTGTGATGACCACAGGCCTGGGGCATGCAGAGCCGCGGGGTGGGGTGAGCCTGCCAAGAGGTACAGCTGAGACCCTCCTCTGCGTGGCTCTTCTGGAGTAGGAAGTGCATATCAAACCCTGGCGGTCTTGAGAAGCAAGTTCTTGCTTTGCAGACCAGTCTAATCACAGGAGAGTGTGGTCCAGGCAGAGCCTCACGCATCAGCCACTCTGGAAAGGAAGGACATCAGCTGTGCCCGTGAGCAGCATGGCCCTGTGGTCTAAAAGCGAGTGCCATAGCAGGGGGGCGGGGCTCCATCCAGAGGCAGGGTGTCCGTGCTCCCAGCAGAGCTCACCCCTGTGAGCAGAGAACGCTGGAAACTGCTCTCCCTTTCCAAAGAGGACGAGAGGAAGGGCCCAGGCTGCAGAACGGCGGATGGGAGAGCGCGGGAAGGGCCAGGCTGCACTGGGGACGTGGGTGTGGCGGAAAAGGGGTCAGGCCGCTGCCTGCCCAGGCCCCCACAGTGCTGTGAGGGTTTGTTAACAATGCATTTCAGGGTTGTTTTTATATTGCATGTTGGCAAGAGGGAGAGAGTGGAAAGAGACAGAACAGGGAGGAAGAAGTGAGAGCAGCGAGACCAGGCAGCACAGGGTGGTCACTGTCATCTGTGGGTGTGTGCCAAGGACAGGCCTGTATCGCCGGAGGGTGGATGGATGCACGCTGGCAGCTTCCCCAGCTTTACGGGGGCGTTGCGGAGCGCTCGCCCGAAGGAAGGGTTCCTCTTCATTAAGTGTCAGGTCTCAAAAGTGAAGGCTTTGCCGTGTGCCACAAATAAACGCATACTTTGAGATGGTGTGTGTATGTATATGTCCACAGTGTGTGTGCACGTGTAACCTTTCTGTCTTCTTCATAGATCCTGGATTTGAGCAGTTTAAAATGTCAGAAAGATTGCATGGGAACTGGATCAGACTGTACTTGGAGGAGAAGCATTCGGAAGTCCTGTTGAACCTGGGCTCCAAGGTTCTCAGGCAGTACCTGGATGCCCTGAAGACGCTGAGCTTGTCCCTGAGCACACAGGTGGCTCAGTACGACACGTACTCAATGACGGTGGGGACTGTCGTGGTCTTGGAGGTACAGATGCTCACACAGTCATGGCTCAGGTGTTGCATCGATTTGATAACTCAGCCAAATAGTTACAGTTTTAAAGATATAGGTTGGTGTTACTAAAAATGGGAAAACGTTGATTTTCTTGTTTAACTCTTTCATGGTGTGTCCTGATTTGTGATAAGACACAGAGTGTTGTCAGGTGTCAGTTGGCCTCACTCAGTGTTGCTACAGGTAGTAAAATAATTCACGCCATTCATTTTGGGGCAGTTAGTTAGGAGTAATCTTTTCCTGAGCTTTGTTTTCTGTCTTTACTGTGCGGACAGCTGACCCGAGAGCAGGAGCTGGGCTGATTTTTAAGTGGGCTTCTCCAAGCCCAGCAGTCTGTGGAAGCTGCTGCTGCTTCTCTGTTCCAGGTGCTCACCCTGCTCCTGCTCGGCGTCCCGCAGGCTCTGCGCAGAAAGGCTGAGCTGGAAGTCCCACTGTCGTCTCCTGGATTTTCTCTGCTCTTTTATCTGGTGATCCTGGTTCTTTCGGCCGTTCACGTCATTGTGTGCACCTCAGCTGAGAGCTCATGCTACTTCTGTGGCCTCTCGTGGCTGGCGGCAGGTGGGGTGATGGTGCTGGCCTCGGCGCTGCTCTGTGCGATTGTGTCCGTTCTGACCAACGTGCTCGCGGGTGGAAAACCCCAAAGGAAGGTATGTACGCTTGGTTCCTGGGCATGTGACATGGTCCTTCTGCTCAGGCTGCGCTTGTTACTTCAGGCTGCCTTTCATTTACCAGACGTTGGTTGAACACCTGGTGTGTACCAAGTGCTGGCGGTGCCCTCGACAGGGGACGGCAGGGAGGACTTGGGGCCGCTTAGCTCAGGCCTCTCGGTGTCATTCAGATCTGCCGTCGGGGCAGACGCCGTCGTTCCTGGCGGGAAGCAGAGGTTCCTGCCCTACTCGTCCTGCCGTCTCCAGGTCCATCCTGCCTCAAGTCCAGACTGCTTTCCAAGCTGGCGTTTTCTGTTGGAATTCTTAGTCTTTGGCCTGGGACACCTTCATTCATTAGCTGGGGAGTAGTGGCGAGGCAGTGAGGAAGAGGAGGATGGTTGCACACAGATCCCCAGAGCCAGGGTCCAGGGACCCACTGCAGTGGCAGCAGGCCTGTGAGCCCCACGAGCCCCACCGTGACCCTGCGCAGCCCCCATCTCGCTTGCCTTGAGCTGTCAGAGGCCCCATGCTGAGTGTCTGACCAACTCCGACCCTGCACAGCCCCATCTGCGCTTGCCTTGAGCCGTCAGAGGCCCGTGCTGAGGGTCTGACTGAGACACATCAGGCCACAGGCTCCCTTGGAGCCAGGACAATCTGTGCCCACGTTTGCACCTCGGTCCTATCTGGGCTTATGCTCTCTCTCCCGCTATTGAATTAGTACCTAGCTGCATGCAACAGATAGTTATCAAAAGAATAAATGTCAATAATTGAGTCCTCTTCTTTAATTTTGACTGCTTTGAGTTAAGGGATAGTACTGTGTTGCCAACTTAGTCATTTCAACAGAATTAACCATTTTAGTGGAAATTTTCTGGATTTCTGGGATATTCATGGAGAAATTTGAGGTCTGGTTTGGTGGGATGTATTACTGGGGTTCTTTGGCTTCCAGAAGCAGGGACTGGCGACACCCATCTGAAGACCTAGGCTCTTCAGGAGCATAGAAGTGGGAGTGTGGAGGGCCAGGACCAGGAGCCTCTGGGCAAGCTCTCTGGGCTCCATCACTGCCCAGGGGGTTCGGACCGTTTTCAGTCTTTGTCACTTAGCTTGGGATTTGCAGTCCATTGTGAGAACAGCTGGCTGACTGTGCTGTGTCCGCGTCCCCTTGTCTGGGGTGAGGGCATCTCAGCTCCCACAGGCTGTGTCCTGGGCGGAGGGACTGTCCCCAGACTGCGTCCCAAGAGGAGGGTCCCTGCCATTGGAGCAGAAGGGGCTGTTCCAGCGTAGGGGCCTGGATATTGGGTGTGAGGAACAGCAGGTGTGTCCAGGGCATCCTCTGCCGTGAGCAAGGACTTTACACGCAGCAAGATGTGTGTAATTGTCAGACTGTCTCTTACAAAATGCACTTTCCCTTTTACAGAACCGCGTTCATCCCAGCTCAAGGTGGTCAGAGCTAGACTTTCTTATTCTGTTAGGGACGGCGGGCCACGTCTTGAGCCTGGGTGCCAGCAGCTTCGTGGAGGAGGAGCACCAGACCTGGTACTTCCTCGTGAATACCCTGTGTCTAGCCCTGAGCCAAGAAGCCTACAGAAGCTACTTTCTGGGCGACGACAGTGAGCCTCCGTGCGGCCTCCATGTGGAACAAGGGCTTGGCGGGGTGGCAGCAGTGTGGCCGGGCGGGCCTGGCTGTGACGTGCTGGGGCAAGGCAAAGGCCATGGCAGCCCCCCTCCCCCCGAAGTGCTCCGAGGCAGCGACAAGTGGATGGTGCTGGCCAGCCCGTGGCTCATCCTGGCCTGCTGCCGGCTGCTGCGCTCCCTAAACCAGACAGGGGTGCAGTGGGCCCACCGGCCCGACCTCGGCCACTGGCTCACCAGGTGAGAGCAAGGCCCCTGGCCACGGGCCAGACTTTTACAGCTGACTGGTCACCGCCAAGCTCTTCTTTTTCTAAATTGAGGCCATTTTCCATATTAAGAATGGGATAGTATTTGAGCTCTGAAGAAATGGGAAAATAGACTAAAACCCTTGAATTGGTGTTGAAAGGAGAATTTATTTGGGGGCTAGCCTAATAGGTTTGATTTATGAGTGCTGAACCACTGTAACTTCGTGATTGAAAACTTGTAAATGTTTCAATGATCACTATATAGTGAAGCTGTCATTTGGGGGTCGGGCTTGCTCTGGACGCCCCGTCTGTGCCCGGGCTCTGTGCCCCTGCTCACCATGCCCCCTGCGCTTCACTTAGCGTCTCCCTGTATCAGGACGTTCCTGCGTTGCTACAAAGAAATACCTGAGGCTGAGTCATCTATGAGGAAAAGAGGTTCACTTCGGCTCTCAGCTCTGCAGGAGGCGTGGCATCAGCATTTGCTCCTGGAGAGGCCTCAGGAAACTGAGTCATGGCAGAGGGCAGAGCGGGAGCCAGCACGTCGTAGTCAGGGCAGGAGCAAGGGAGGGATGTGTCAGGCGCTGTTAGACACCAGCTCTGTCATAAGCTACCAGAGCGAGAAGGCACTGATTACCGCCAAGGTGGCAACAAGCCATCATGAGGGATCTGCCCCCATGACCGGCTCACCTCCAACACGGGAGGTCCAATTTCTTTCTGTTTTTTGAAACAGAGTTTCACTGTGTCGCCAAGGATGGAGTGTAGTGGCACGGTCTCTGCTCACTGCAGCCAACCTCTGACTCTCCAGGTTGAAGCGGTTCTTCTGCCTCAGCCTCCCAAGGAGCTGGGACCACAGGTGCCCACCACCATGCCGGGCTAACTTTTGTGTTTTTAGTGGAGATGGGGTGCACCCTGTTGGCTGGGCTAGTCTCAAACTCCTGACCTCAAGAGATCCACCCACCTTGGCCTCTCAGAGTGCTGGGATTACAGGTGTGAGCCGCCGCACCTGGCCTGCAGGTCCAAATTCACCGTGAGATTCGCAGCGGACGAACATCTAAACCGCGTCACTTCCCCAAACCCGTATCCCACTGTCGGTGCTCCCCAGGCAGCAGGAAGGAGGGTCAGCCAGGCAAGGTGGACACAGCGTCTGTGGGCCAGTGTTGCCCTTAGCTCCCCTCCATCCTCCTCTCCGTCCTCCCTTTTCTCTCTCCTCACTCTGAAGGGACAGAGCTGTGTGGGGGAATCTTCAGCCACCTCCTGCGCCTTTCACTGGTGACTGGAAAACCGCCTAGAAAGTACAGCAAATCATTTCAAGCAAGGCTTGAAATAAGTAGAAGAAACTAGGACGGAGAAATAATTAAGATTTGCCTAGGCTTTAAAGTGTAATCGTCTGGCAGTGAAGACTTAGGAACACTGAAGTAAAAGAACAGCAAAATGCAACAGTATCCGCGGTGAGAGTGACAGACAAGGGTTGGGTCTCATGACTGCAGAGACTCCTGTAAGAAATGCCGGCAGAGGGAAAGAGACGTGCCCAGTCCCCGTCATGAGGGCGCTTCCAGTTAAGTGACGGGGTGGGACTTCACAGCCACTGAGGCAGAGAAACAGAACCGAATGCCGAGACTCCGTCTTGGTGAGCATAGGAGGATTCCTGGGCCCACGTTAGCGGCACAGTTCTTTCTGAAGATACTTGTACATTCACATCAGAAGCTTCTAATTAAGTAACTCTTGTGGGAGGCTAAGCGTTAGCTAAATTACTAAAGCCTTGGTAACCCAGGTCATCACAGGTTGCATCCATCGGTGTCTGCCTGCCACGTGCCCACACGTTTCCTTTTCAGAGCAAGCCTGGAGAGAGGACTTTGGTTGGTCCCTGCTTTAGAGGGGGAAGTGGAGGGGAGCAGGCTGGTGAGAGGTTGTGCTGCTCGTGCCAACACCGGGGTCACAGCGTGGCCTGTGGCACAGCCAGGGGTGTCACGGAGCTCAATGTCCCGGAATAGCCCTGTGACACGTCATTCCTTTCTTTTCTGGAAAATTAAAGCATTAGGAGAGGATTGGCTGGCTTTCCCCGCCAGATGCAGGAGCCCCGCCTTGCCCACAGTTCTGCTTACCCGAGATCAACCGTCCTCTGAAAATACTACAGTATTTTGAGACAGCCCACATTCATAGAACTTCTATGACAATAACAATTATATGGTTATAATTGTTCTACTTTATTATTATAACAATCCAGAATATTGTGTAAAAACACATGCCATTTCGAAAGCAACAATACACACCCAGGTGCCCCTTCCCGGGGCGAGGCTCAGGGCCACCGTGTGGTCCCAGTCTTCCCGTCCCTCACACCAGGCCAGGGCGGAGTCCTGCACCACCAGGACAGTCGGGACTTCCGTCTCTGCCCTCTGGAGAGCTGTCAGCCTCTGCGCCATCTCCTCAGGAGCGGGTGACGGCAGACGCTGTGAGAGGCCAGGTGGGTTTAGAGCTGGATTGTGCATTCCTGAGTGAATGGGAGAAGCAGGAGAGGGGGATGGGAGCGGGTTGCATGCTGGTGGAGGCGAGGCTGCCCCTGGAGAGGGTACCAGGAGACAAGGTGTTTTCTGTTTGTCACTGCCTGGCCTCTGGGCACCTGGATCTGATGGTGGGAGACCCATTTGTGAATGAGAAGTGAGTTCAAGTTGATGTCTTTTTTTTTTTTTTAATAAGAGGAGGTCTCGCCATGTGGCCCAGGCTGGTCTCAAACTCCTGGTCTCTCGTGACCCTCCCGCCCTGGCATCCTAAAGTGCTGGGATTGCAGGCGTGAGCCACCACACCCCACTGAGGTTGACCGTCTTTTATTGTCATATTTTAAGAACCTTTGGGGCTGGGTGCGGTGGCTCATGCCTGTAATCCCAGCACTTTGGGAGGCCGAGGCAGGTGGATCACAAGGTTAGGAGTTCGAAAACAGCCTGGCCAACAGAGTGAAACCCCATCTCCACTAAAATGACCGTAAATTAGCTGGGCATGGTGGCGGACCTGAAATCCCAGCTATTCAGGAGTCTGCAGCAGGAGAATCGCTGGAGCCTGGGAGGCGGAGGTTGCAGTGAGCCGAGACCATGCTATTAAATTCCATCTAAAAAAAAAAAAGAACCTTTGAAAACAAAAATCAATGATTTCATTTAATTTTTGGTTTTTGGGAAAATCAGCTATTTTTAATACGGTTCTTTGGAAGCCGCTGGGTGTAGATCGATCTCATCGCTGTTTGGTGGTAATGCTGGCATTTTCCGTTTCATTTCAGCTCTGATCACAAAGCCGAGCTCTCGGTCCTGGCTGCCGTCTCCCTCCTCGTAGTTTTCGTGTTGGTGCAGAGGGGGTGCTCCCCTGTGTCCAAGGCTGCCCTGGCGCTGGGGCTGCTGGGCGTCTACTGCTACCGGGCGGCCATCGGGAGTGTGCGGTTTCCCTGGCAGCAGGACAGCAAGGACATTTCCAAGTAAGTGCGTGGGTGCTGCGGGTGCTCGTAGATCCACTTTCATCTTGTTGTTTTGACACAGAGTCTCGCTCTGTCGCCCAGGCCGGAGTGCACTGGCGCGATCCCGGCTCACTGCAGCCTCCCCCTCCCGGGTTCCAGCGATTCTCCTGCCTCAGCCTCCCCAGTAGCTGGGACTACAGGTGCACGCCACCACACCCGGCTAATTATTTTATTTTTAGTGGAGACAGCGTTTCACCGTGTGAGCCAGGATGCTCTTGATCTCCTCAGCCTCCCAAAATGCTGGGACTACAGGCGTGAGCGACCATGCCCAGTCCCCGCTTTCATCGTTTGTCACCTGAGAAGACCATGCCAGTCTTCAGACCACTGGAGTTTGGTGTCTGCGAATTGTGATTGTGTCAACAGCTACTGGAGTGTTAACTAAGAAAACTTCCACCACCCTCACTGTTAGCACTTTTTATGTTTTACGTTTAGGAGAGAAATCACTTGGAAGTAAGATTTTTTTTAATTCAAAATAAAGCCTCCAGGGTGTGTGATGGGACAGACAGATGTATGAATCGGTTTCTAAGTTCGTGGCAACGCATGGTTACCAGGGTTCCGTTTTCCTGGTCACGGTGTAATTGGCGATAAGGATGACATGGATGTTTCCTAGCATTTGGGAAATGAAGCTTGTTGGAAAATCAGACTGTCCCAATAATTTATGACGAGCTCCCTTAAGGGGCCAGGAGCTCCCGCTGACTGGTGGGCGGGCTCAGTCAGGAGTACCATTTTCTTCATGTCAAAGCCGCCGCTTTTCTGGTTTTAATGGTGATATGGTGAAACAGCCTCCTGTCAGGAGTGGGATGAGCAGAAGCCGCTGGTAAAATGTGGCCGACCCTCTATTTAAATGTAAATAGCTGGCTCTATTTAAATTTGTCTCAAGAATGTAAGCAGAGGTGGGAGCCTGCGCTGAAGTGTCCTTCCCACTTGCGAAAAGGAACACCCAGGGTAATTGTCAGCAGCAATACAGTGACCCTCAAAGTGAGGTGAGAGCTCGGTGGAGTCTTCTGGCTGTCAGGCAGCCTGTTTTCACAGAACAGAGGATCATGTTGTGGAACAGTGGGCTGTGAAACAATAGTATGACCCCAGCTTACTAAGTGTGTACTTGTTTTTTTTTTTTTTTTTTTTTTCACATTTACATGAAAGACTACATACTTAAAATACTAGTGATTATATTTAGGACCTGAAATCATAGATTGTGGTCTTGCTTTTTACTTATTTTTGTATCTTAGTGATGTCTAGAGTTAACAGGTGTTGCTTTTCTAATTAGAGCAAAAATCAAGGTGAATGATAAGGGCTGTGGCCAGCCTGAGGGGTGGCCATGGCTCTGGGGGCCCCCTGGAAATACCTCATGGCTGAGTGGGGAGTGAGGGTTGGGGGTCAGGGTGAGCTGAGCCTGGCTGAGGCAATGGCAGTGTGGCGGACCTTCACCTGAGCCTGGGGCCGCGGGGAGAGGACGCTGAGGAGCAGGTGCCGGGGGTATTCTGTGGAATCTGAGACTTTGGGCTCACCCAAATGGGCGTTACGTTTGGGGGTGCTCATTTAAGGTGCAGTGTATGAGTCAGTGCATTTCCTCACAGATCTGTGCACTGAATTTCAGCCACTCCTCTCGAGACCTGGCCCTCTCCCCTTCCCTGGCCTGCTTCCCGCAGCACATACTTTGCCAGGGTCCAGAATTAGCCAGTATGGCTTTTCTTTCCACACGCACTGCCTGGTCCACCTTCTTCTGGTAAAATGCCTGCGTCCTTTGTCCCCATCTGTCCGGATTGTAAGTAGGTCCTGGCTGTGGATGCATCCTGGCTCTAGATCATTGTAACAGCTGCCTCTCCCGTCAGTCCCCCGGGCCCTGCTGTCCACGGATAGTTTGAAATCCTTTGCACTCAGTCCCTGACTCTCCTCCACTCAGAAGCCCAGGCATGGCTGGAGTGGAGGTGGAGCAGGGTGGGCCTGAACGAGCAGGGTCAGTCGCTGCCCAGCCAGGGGAGGAAAAGGACTCACCGAAGACCCCACATGAGCAGGGTCAGGCACTCCCGGCCAGGGGAGGAAAAGGACCCACCGAAGACCCCACATGAGCAGGGTCAGGCACTCCCGGCCAGGGGAGGAAAAGGACCCACCGAAGACCCTGGATGAGCTGGGTCAGTCGCTGCCCGGCCAGGGGAGGAAAAGGACCCACCGAAGACCCCGGATGATGCCCCTGCTCACCACCCTGCCTGCCTGGAGTGCTTTCTTGACTGAAACCAGTCCCTTTTCTTCTATGAAACTTCTCCAGCGATTGTGACCTTTGCTGGTTTCTCCCTTCTTTGAATGCAGATGGGTCTATAGTTCACTCTCAACTTAGCACACACCTTGGCCTGTGGGGATTGCCAGGTACCTGACCCCAGCTCCTCAGCCAGGATGTGGCCCCCTCGAGGCAGGCCACACTGCCAGGCACATGGTATACAATGCACACACTGTTTGAATTAAACTGGTCAAAGTTTAATTTCTTAATGTGCAAAGCTTTCTAGGAAAATCTCATAGGAAAAGTCAGTTTTCACAACATTATTATGTTGACATAAAACATGATTATTTTAAATTATCAGCTTTTGCAGTATATATAAAATTTTTCATTTACAAAATTTATTTAAAATATTGCATTTTAGGAACATGTATGTTTTGTGAGATGACATTTTTTGGTAATTGTCTCCTTTACAGATAACTATCATAATAGTGCTTAATATTTACCGACGTTACTGTGTCCCAAACACTGCCTGCATTCATTTAATTCCTAGGATGACCTGGTGCGGTACAGAACCATTTTCTCTTCATTTCACAAATAGCAAAGCTGAGGGTCAGAAGTCTTGACTGACACGCGCTGAGCAGGAGGGCTGGTCACAGCGGAGCCCGGTCTGAGCAGAGCTCTGCCTTTCTTCAGAGTCCGCGGGTTGGACGACTGCACCCTTGCATGGGTGTGTGCCTGCAAATGTGCAGGCGCTTCTTTACCTATAACTGTGCATGCGTGTGTGCCTGTAAATGTGCAGATGCTCAGTTGTACAATTCACGTTTATGAACTTACAGCAGTTTCTTAGAGTTGACTCTTACACTAGCACGCTGGGTTTTCTTAATTAACTGTGCAAAGCAGGCAGGCCGTGAGGCATGGCTTGGGTCTTGCCACCAGGTGATCCTTGAGCCAAAAGAGCAAGATTTCCCTGAAGCCAACCCCGGCAGAAGAGTGTGCACGAGGACACGCCTGCCGGCCTTCGGCAGTGGCCGCTCAGGGCTGCTGTGCAGAGGAGCCTTGCCCCGCCGTGATAGGCCCTGGCACTTAGGGAGGGTGCTGTGGCTCCTTCAGCCAGCAATGCTGGGACATTGACCGCTTCCTCAGGTAGATAGGTGTGTTTTTCATGGGAAAATGGTTTTGAATTTTTCTGGTTGGTGCTAATGAATCTAACTTGTGCTTTTTTTTTAGGGGTATTATTGAAGCTCGTTTTGTGTATGTCTTTGTCCTTGGCATTCTGTTCACGGGCACCAAAGACTTACTTAAATCTCAAGTCGTTGCTGCAGACTTCAAAATCAAGACTGTAGGTTTATGGGAGATCTATAGTGGATTAGTTCTCCTGGCAGCCTTGCTCTTTAGACCACATAATCTTCCGGTCTTAGCATTTAGTCTCTTGATTCAGACGCTGATGACTAAATTCATCTGGAAGCCCCTGAGACACGACGCAGCTGAGATTACTGTAATGCATTATTGGTTCGGTCAAGCATTCTTCTATTTTCAGGTAGGTTTTCATTATCGTGATGGGTAGAAGACTTAACTTTTCACGTATCATTTATTTTAAATGTTTTTTTAAGAAAATTTTACAGTAAGTTGGAAAGTTCCGGTGTTTGTTTAGTGAAAGCACTGTCAGTATGGCATGGTGAATTATGCTGAACTCTCATGTGTGTTTTATGAGATTAGGTGCAGCCGGTTGTTGAAGACAGACGCCCCAGTGGTGGGTGTGTGGTTGCGTAGGACACCACATTGCTGCTCTGCGGGGCCAGGCCTGGGTTTATCTCAGCAGTTCCGGGAGGACAGACGTCATGTTTTTCACTTGCCTAATTGATGAATATAATGTTCTCATTCATGCTCTTTGTCTCTGGTGTCAGAGCCGTCCATACTGGGGCCATTGGTGCCCACATAGTTGTCAGCTCCCTGAGGCCTGGTGGGTTGCCAGGGCTTCTGGCCAGTGTTTAAAGACCCGTCCCAGAGAAGCCCAAACCACTGAGTCAGGAAGAGACATAGACGGACAGGCAGACAGGGCCTCACAGGGACCCAGTCTCTTCCAGCCTCCTGGCAACCTCAGGAGAGCGGGCACATCACAGTGTGAGTGCTCTTGCTCATCTGTCAGCTCTCTACGTTTGGCCAGTCCCTGGGTCTCTACCTCCCTTTCCTCCCGGTTTGATGAGGAGAATCGTGAAGCACATCAGGACGGTTGGGTTAAATGAAGTCATTCAGGTAAAGCCGCTTTGTGGCTACAGAAATGTCAGCATGGTTGGAACTCTCTGTGCCTGGCTGAACCTGCTCGGAGCCACAGTGGCCCCAGGTGTCCTCCCCCCTCCTCCTGTCATTGCATCTGGGACTCTGTTCCCCCACCGCCCTCCAGGGCGTCCTGATGCTGCTGCTGCCTATTTGCCTTCTCAGTCTCCCTGCAGAAGACTTCCCTGGGATAGCAGCATCAGCAGGACGCGGGGACCCCCTGGGCCCACAGCTGTCTGCATGGAAAGGGAGGAAGGGGTAGAGAGTTATTGAGTTTGCCATGCTGGTGAAACCCAGCCAGTGTTTTGTGGACATGAACAAGACCCCTGTGGAGAGGGGTCTTGTTTGGGCTTGATAGAGACACATACTGTCAGACTGTAGATGGCATGAGTTTCTGAGGCAAGGTCAGCATGACAGGCAAGTGATAGACCATTGGAGTCGGTAAAGATGGAGCATGGAGAGGCGGGGCCTGGGAGCGGAGAGGCGGGGCCTGGGGGCGGAGAGGCGGGACCTGGGAGCAGAGAGGTGGAGCCTGGGAATGGAGAGGTTGGGCCTGGGAGCGGAGAGGCGGGGCCTGGGAGCAGAGAGGTGGGATCTGGGGGCGGAGCAGCGGGGCCTAGGAGCAGATAGGC
>PVKP010039476.1:0-20129 GCA_004027715.1 Plecturocebus donacophilus
TTTTTTTTTTTTTTTTTTTTTTTTTTTTGAGACAGAGTCTTCCTCTGTCACCCAGGCTGCAGTGCCCTGGTATGATCTCAGCTCACTCACTGCAACCTCCGCCTCCCGGGTTCAAGTGATTCTCCTGCCTCAGCCTCCTGAGTAGCTGGGATTACAGGCACGCGCCACCACGCCCAGCTAATTTTCATATTTTTAGTATAGATGGTGTTTCACCGTTTTGGTCAGGCTGGTCTCAAACTCCTAACCTCATGATTCACTCGCCTCAGCCTCCTAAGGTGCTGAGATTACAGGTGTGAGCCACTGTGCCCGCACCCAGCCTTTTTTTTTTTTTTTTTTTAATTGAGGTGAAATCTCTGTCACCCATGCTGGAATACAGTGGCGGCACCATCTCGACTCACCGTAACCTCTGGCTCCTGGTTCAAGCGATTCTCCTGCCTCAGCTTCCCCAGTAGCTGGGATTACAGAGATGCGTCACCATGCCTGGCTAATTTTTGTATTTTTAGTAGAGATGGGGTTTCGCCATGTTGGCCAGGCTGGTTTCAAACTCCTGATCTTTGGTGGTCTGCCCACGTCAGCCTCCCAAAGTGCTGAAACTACAGGCGTGAGCCACCGCGCCCAGCTAGTCTCTCTACTTGGGAGTCTCAAAGAAATATCAACCTTAACACATCTGAAACTACGTGTATAATCTTCCTTCCTCAGACCCACTTCTCTCAGTCTTCCCTCTCCTAAAGCTCAGACTGACAACTTCGGAGTCACTCTGGGCTGCTCATTGTAGCACATCTGATCTCATCTCCCAGAAAATCCTGGAGGTTTGGGTGATCAAAGGGCGCCTAGAACCTGACCCCTCTCATGACCCACACTGCTCTCTGCATATGACCTGTCCACATTGCAGTCACTCCAGGATTGTGACAACAGCCTCCTACCATCTGAAATCTTCCCTTCACAACATCTTTACTTAGAGATACTCATTGACTCTGGTTCATTCCAACAAAAAAGCCTACAAGACCCTGTACAACTCCCCTCTTTCTTGTGTGACCTCACATGATGTATTCTGCCCAAGGCTCCTCCAGATCTAACCCCCAGATTAACACCACACTAGAGCCTGCTTCAGGGCCTTTGCAGATGGCAAGGTGGAAAATTTATCTTTAGATTGAAAATAATCCAATATTGAGAACAGCCATGCACACAAAACACACAAAACTCTTATTCAAGTGTTTGTAGCAGCGATTTTCTTTTTTTTCCCTCGAGGCGGGGTGTTGTTCTGTCACCCAGGCTGGAGTGTGGCGGCATGTTCTCAGCTTTCTGCAACCTCTGCCCTCCAGGTTTTAAGCAGTTCTCCTGTCTCAGCCTCTGAAGTAGCTGGGATTACAGGCACTCGCCACCACACCCGGCTAATTTTTGTATTTTTAGTAGAGAGTGGGTTTCACCATTTTGGCCAGGTTGGTCTCAAACTCCTAACCTCGTGATCCGCCCGCCTCAGCTTCCCAAAGTGCTGGGATTACAGGCATGAGCCACCTCGCCCGGCAGCATTTTTCATAATAGCCCACACCTGGAAGCAAGCCAGATGACTATCAGCTGTTGAATGGATAAACAAAATGTGGGATAGCCACATAATGGAATAATCATTTGGCAATAAAAAGGAATGAAGTACTGATACATGTGACAGTATGGACCCTGAAATCATGCTAAGTGGACATTAGGAGATAATGGACACAACCCAGTCACCAGAAGCCTCCGATCCCATTTCGATTTATAGGAAACATCCAGAATAAACAAATCCAGAGACAGAAACAGACCGCCTTGGGCTGAACAAGATGGAGAGTAATGGCTAGGAGGTACAAGTTTCTTTTAGGGGTGATGAAAATATTATAAAATTGGTTGTGGTGATGGTTGTACAGTTTTGTGGCTGCTAAAAACCATTGAATTGCTCAGTTTAAATGAGTAACTCAATATTTGAATCACATCTCGAAGCAGTTAAAAAAGATGATTGAAGTGATTGCTGTCTTAATAAAATATGCCTGTCATTTTTCCAAGTGGCATATATGTCTTCAAATTTTATTTTATTTGTTTTGTTTTGTTTCTGAGAAAGAGTCTTGCTCTGTTGTCGTCCAGAGCTGGAGTGCAATGGCGTGATCTTGGTTCACTGCAAACTCCACCTCCTGGGTTCAAGCAGTTCTCCTGCCTCAGACTCCTGAATCGCTGAGACTATAGGCCTGTGCCACCACGCCCGGCTAATTTTTGTATTTCTAGTAGAGACAGGGGTTTCACTATATCAGCCAGACTGGACTCGAATGCCTGACCTCGTGATCTGCCTGCCTCGGCCTCCCAAAGTGCTGGGATTACAAGCGTGAGCCACCTCACCCAGCCTATTTTATTTTTTTGAGATGAGGTCTCATTCTGTCACTCAGGCTGGAGTGTGGTAGCACAATCATGGCTCACTGCAAGCCTCTACCTCCCAGGCTTAGGTGATCCACCTCAGCCTCCCAAGCGACTGGGACTATAGGCTTGGGCACTACCATGCCTGGCCAATCTTCAAATTTGATACAATTATACCTAAAGCTGTAAAGGGAACTCTGTGACTCCTTTTTTTTTTCCCCCAAGTGAAACTTGTTTCATTTGTGATGACTATTCTTGTTTTCATTTCCACATTAAACTTTTTATTCCCCTTTTTTTTCTTTTCTTTTTTTGAGGCAGGGTTTCACTGTGTCGTCCAGGCTGGAGTGCCGTGGCGTGAACATAGCTCACTGTGGCAGTGTCAACCTCCCTGGGCTCAGGTGATCTTCCCATCTCAGCCTCCAGAGTAGCTGAGACTATAGATGTGTGCCACGACATCCAGCTAATTTTTCTATTTTTTGTAGAGAGGGCATCTCACTATGTTGCCCAGTCTGTCTCTAACTCCTTGGCTCAGGCGATTCTCCCGCCTCGGTCTCCCAGAGTGCTGGGATTACAGATGTGAGCCACCGTGCCCAGCTACCCCTTTAAACTCTTATGTTTCTTTGGAGCATACATACTAGAGGTTCAGTATTTAAATGTTGTTTAAGTGGATGAAAACGTTTTCTCCTGGGTTCATAAGAGAAGCAGAGGGTACTAATCACCAGTGTGTTTTCCCCTTTGCAGAACTTCCACGATGGCCGGAAAGCACAGCAGCACATTGAGACTTGCTGGAAGCAGCTCGAATCTGTAAGTGAATCATGCACAGCAAAAGGGAATGGCTTTATAGGTTTTCTTTCTTTTTTTTTTGAGATGCGGTCTCGCTCTGTTGCCCAGGCTGGAGTGCAGTGGCATGATCTCTGCTCACTGCAGCCTCTGCTTTCTGGGTTCAAGTGATTCTCCTGCCCCAGCCTCCCAAGTAGCTGAGATTATACGCACACGCCACCATGTCTGGCTAATTTTTGCATCTTTGGTAGAGATGGGGTTTTGCCATGTTAGCCAGGCTGGTCTCGAACTCCTGTCCTCAAGTCATCCACCCTCCTCAGCCTCCCAAAGTGCTGGGATTACAGGCGGGAGCCACTGTGCCCAGCCTAAGAAATGTCTTTATAGATTTTCTAATTTCAACTTAATTTCAGCTTGAATCAATCAATAAGTGAAAAACATTCACACAAAAACACTAATGAAACATCTTTATAGATTTCTCATTTAATTTGTTTCTAGAACCATTATCTAAAGTTGAGCCATCAAGTTCAGTATTTTTCTAAAAGTCACATGAAAAGAACAAAGACTAGACAGTTTTGATGGAAATAAATGCAGATTTTAAAATAACTTCTGAAAATTATGACGTATAAGAAATCAATTCAGAGAAGAGTGTTCTTGGACCGGACACATTGGCTTACGCCTGTAATCCCAGCAATTTGAGAGGCCGAGGTGGGAGATTGCCTGAGCTCAGAAGTTTAAGACCAGCATGGGCGATATGACAAAACCTAGTCTCTACAAAAAATACAAACATTAGCTGGGTATGGTGGTGCATGCCTGTAGTCACAGCTGCTAGTGAGACTAAGGTGGGAGGATTGCCTGAGCCGGGAAGGTCAAGGCTGCTGTGAGCTGAGAGGGTGCCCCTCACTGCATTCCAGCCTGAGTGACAGAGTGATACCCTGACTCAAAAAAAAAAGAAGAAAAAGAACAATGCTCTTTGGGGGATTTAGATAAAATTACGTCTTCTCATAGGACTCATTGTTTCGTAAATAATTATTTTACTCTTTTACTCTTTTAGAGTAAAAGGCGATTTGAACGCGATTGCAAAGAGGCGGACAGGGCACAGCAGTACTTTGAGAAAATGGACGCTGACATCAATGTCACGAAAGCAGATGTTGAAAAGGTGAGGTTAAGGCTCAAGTGTGGGCTGGGTGCTGTGGCTCACGCCTGTAATCCTGGCCCTTTGGGAGGCCAAGGCAGGTGGGTCACCTGAGGTCGGGAGTTCGAGACCATCCTGGTCAATGTGGTGAAACCCCATCTCTACTAAAAATACAAAAATTAGTTGGGCGAGGTGGTGATGGACACCTGTAATCCTAGCTACTCTGGAGGCTGAGACAGGAGAATCTCTTGAATCCGGGAGATGGAGGCTGCAGTGAGCCAAGATCGTGCCACTGCACTCCAGCCTGGGCAACAAGAGTGAAACTCTGTCTCCAAAAAAAAAAAAGGAAGAAAAAAAAGAAAAAAAGCTCAAGTGTGTCTTTCATTTCTCCTGCGAGTGTTCATCACCGACTGCCCTTCCCCAAGTTCCCATTTCTGATGTAGCCACAAAAGGCACTTGACAGGGAATCATTTTCATTTTGTGTCAACCACTATGGGGACCAGAAGCTCAAGGGTGGGGACTCTTCAGTGTTAGGATTTGAGGCGTTTATCTGTTGAGTCACCAGGGTGATAAAGTGGAGACTTAGACCATGAGCAATCTGGGAGCAACGTTCCAGAAGGTAGTGGCTCTTAATGGCTTTTCAAAGAGAAAGTCCGTTTCTTGAGAGCTGGAGGAGACACGACAGGGCCATCTGGAAGAGCTCAGATGCTTATAATGGTTCCTTTAGAGCCATAAAGAGCCTCACTGCTTGCCTGTCTTCTAATTGATTCCACCTGGTTGATAATAGTGAGGTTGTAGTTGAAGGCTGGGATGTTTAAGACCTCTCAAAAGCTTTTCTCTAAATGGACTTGTGTTGCCAGTTAGAAATGTTATAAAGCATGTGCTGTTTCTCACTGTGGCTCAATATGTGTTTTTTCCCTAGAAGCTGAATTTTCTTTTTGTAAAAGTCATCAATACAGCGTAAACAAAATTAGGCTTTTACATAACAGGATTCATTCATGACTGCCCATGGCTGTTTGGGCATTCACAGCCTCATGCTGTATGTGTGTGAAAGCACAGAGTTTTCATAGATTTGCTGAGCTTTTGACAGATTAGAAATGAGTTGAGCTGGGAAATAGTATGAACTATTATTTGCCCAATTCTGCCAGATTCCTTGCTTGAAGACTAGGTATACATTAGCATTATTATGCCTTCCTCTCAAATTATTTAATATATTAAAATACATATTCTTGCCTAGTGCTGTGGCACACACCACTAGACTGAAGTGAGAGGATTGCGTGAGCTCGGGACTTCAAGGCCAGACTGGGCAAGAGAGCCAGACGTCATCTCAGGGGCACGGAAGTGTTCTCAATATCCATATTTGATCTCAAAGTGGAGCTACTTACTTTACCAAAATATATTAATTTGCTGCTAAAGTTAAATATTTAAAATGTTACTCAATTAAAATAAGTTAGATTAGCCCAAAGTTTAAAACAACATTTTAGGTTGAATAGGGCAAATCAGTGTACGTATCATTCATATATATATATTTATTTGTGCTAAAAAAATTTGCATGTATTTTAGAGATAATGAGACATTGTCTCTATTTTTATTTTTTTTATGTTTATTTTTATTCTTTATTTTATTTATTTATTTTTGAGACAGAGTCTTGCTCTGTTGCCCAGGCTGGAGTGCAGTGGTGTGATCTTGGTTCACAGCAACCTCTACCTTCAGGGCTCAAGTGATCCTCCTGCCTCAGCCCCTGAATAGCTGGGACTGCAGACGCCTACCGTGCTCTGCTAATGACCCTGTCTCTAAATAAATAAGTAACATATATGTGTATATTTTTAGTGGGGTGTGTTGGCCCACACCTGTAATCCCAGTACTTTGGGGAGGCCAAGGTGGGCAGATTGAGTCCAGGAGTTCGAGCTCAGCCTGGGCAACATGGTGAGACCCTGTCTCTACAAAAAATACAGAAAAATTAGTGGGGCATGGTGGCACATGCCTGCGGTCCTAGCTACTCCAGAGGCCAACGTGAGAGGATTGCTTGGGCCTGGGAAGCCAAGTTTGCAGTGAGCCACAGTTCTGCTGCTGGATTTCAGCCTGGGTGACAGAGCCAGACCCTGTCTCAAAAAAAAAAACACTTGGTCTCTAAACTGTCATTTTATTTCTGTTTTGGTTTTTTTGTAGAGGTGGTCATATCACCAGTAAGTAATGATAGTTGCATTTTTTTCCCAATCTTCATGCTTTGTGTTTATTATTTCTTATCTTAACTCTGCTAGTTATGCCCTCTGTTCTGCTGAGTCATCATTATGGACTTTCTCAGCTTATTCCTGATTGTAAAGAGAGTGCTTCAAAAGGTTCCCCATTAAGAACGACTTTAATATACCCTTTATTGGTTAAACAATTTTCCTTTTCCTGTGTTGCCAAGAGCTTTTTTTAAAGCTTGACTTATTATCGAATATCATTAAATATTTGTTCTGCTTCCTTTAATTCATTAATGTAGTCAATTATATTAGTCAATTTTTTTACATTGAGCCAAGTTAGTGTTCCTGGAACAAATTCAACTAGATTATGATGTATTATGTTTTTATGCATGGTTGAATTTGTTTTGTTAATATTTTACTTAAGATTTTTTATTGAAATGGTCTGTATTCGTTGAAACTGGTCTATAATTTTCCTTTCTTGTCCGTTCTGTTTTGCACTACTTATGAGTTTTGGAGTGTTTGCTCTTTTTTCTGAAATAATGTATATAACATTAAGATCACTATTCTTTAAATGTTTTATGATACTTGTTTGTCTAAATCAGTTAGAAACTACTGATTCCATTTTTTATTGTCTACTTCGGGGTTGATCCTAGTGGATTATCTTTTTGTAATAATATATGCATTTCATTATAAATTTTCAAATTTATTGGCAGAAAGTTGCCTATGATCATAATATCTTCTCACCTTAATTTTTTTTTTTTTTTTTGAGACAGAGTCTCGCTCTGTTGCCCAGGCTGGAATGCAATGGTGTGATCTCAGCTCACTGCAACCTCTGCCTCCCAGGTTCAAGGGTTTCTCTTGCCTCAGCCTCCTCAGTAGCTGGAATCACAGGCCCCCCCCGACCATGCCCAGCTAATTTTTGTATTTTTAGTAGAGATGGGTTTTACCATCGTGGCCAGGCTGGTCTTGAACTCCTGATCTCGTGATCCACCCGCCTTGGCCTTCCAAAGTGCTGGGATAACAGGTGTGAGTCACCACACCCGGCTCTCATTTTAATTTGTGCTGCAGATATCTTCCCCCATTCACTCTTAATACTGTTTTTTTATACTTTTTTCTTTTTTTTTTTCTGGATATGTTTTTTAAAGAAATTATATTAATTTTATTATATTATTATTTTTTGTATGTAGATATGGCATCTCACTATGTTGCCCAGGCTGGCCTAAGCCTCAGCCTCCTAAAATACTAGGATTATGGGCATGAATCACTGTGCCCAGCTTTAAAATAATTGTCATTAGTATTTTCTAAGAATCTAAATAGCAGAATTTATCTTCGTGGAGCCTCTCTTTTCTATTTTTATTTTCTATTTTATTTAACTTCTTCCTTCCACCCCCATTCCACTTCTTCTCCTTCTGTCATTACCTTTGGATTTATTCCATTACCCCTTTAAAAAGTTTATTTAGATGCTTACCTCAGTCTTTCTTTTTTACAGTATAAACATTAAGATTATAGACTTCCCACTTAAGTACTGTTTTATCTGTATCTCACGTATTTGGTATGTGGTATTACTAATGTTATCTATTTCTAGATATTTGTCCTTTCTTTTACGGTTTAATCTCTCACCTATGATTCATTTAGAAGCATGGTTTTAAATTTCCAAATATATGGCATATTTCAACTTTTGTAACACATTTCTTTCTTTTCTTTTTGTTGTGAGATGTATTTTCACTCTGTCACCCAGGCTGGAGTGCAGCGGTACGATCTCGGCTCACTGCAACCTCTGCCTCCCGGGTTCAAGTGTTTCGCCTGCCTCAGCCTCCCTAGTCCTGAGATTATAGGCATGCCCCACCAAGCCTGGCCAATTTTTTGTGTGTATTTTTAGGAGAGACAGGGTTTTACCATGTTGGCCAGGCTGGTCTCGGACTCTTGACCTGAAGTGATCCACCCGCCTTAGCCTCCCAAAGTGCTGGGATTACAGGTATGAGCCCCCTCGCCTGGTTGGTCTGGTTTTGTGGTTGTTGTTGTTTTTCAAATAGAGTCTTGCTCTATTGCCCAGGCTGGAGTGCAGTGGTGCAATCTCAGCTTCTGCAACCTCTGCCTCCCAGGTTCAAGCTGCTCTCATGCTTCAGTCTCCCGAGTAGCTGAGATTACAGGCATGTGTCACCACACCCAGCTAATTTTTGTGTTTTTAGTAGAGTTGGGGTTTCACCATGTTGGCCAGGCTGGTCTCCAACTCTTGACCTCAGGTAATCTACCCGCCTAGGCCTCCCACAGTGCTAGGATTATAGGCGTGAGCCATCACACCCAGCCTTAGCCTGTTTTTCATGCTCTTCACCATATTGTTCAAGTTCACTGTTACAAGAAAGCTCACCTGTGATTGTTTCCAAACATGAATATGCTGTGAAAAACTGCAGATAGACCAGCAAGACTTCTGGGTTATACTAAGATAATTCCTCCATATAAGAAGTCACATAGGCCGGGCCCGGTGGCTCACACCTATAATCCCAGCACTGTAGGAGGCCAAGGTGGGTGGATTACCTGAGGTCAGGAGTTCAGGACCAGCATGGCCAACATGGTGAAACCCTAACTCTACCAAAAAAATTAAAATAAAAAAAAATTAGCCAGGCACGGTGGCGGGTGCCTGTAATCCCAGCTACGTGGGAGGCTAAGACAGGAAAATCACTTGAACCTGGGAGGCTGAAGCTGCAGTGAGCCAAGATTGCGCCATTGCACTCCAGCCTGGGCTACAAGAGTGAAACTCCATCTCAAAAAAAGAAAAAAGAAGTCATATAAAGCTGGGTGCAGTGGCTGGTACCTCTTAACCCAGCCCTTTGGGAGGTCAAGGCAGGAGGATCTCTTGAGCCCAGGGGTTTGAGACAAGCCTTTGCAACATAGTGAGACCTCATCTCTACAAAAACTTTTTTAAAAATTAGCTTAGCATGGTGGTGCGCACCTGGAGTCCTAGCTACTCTGGATGCTAAAATGTGAGGATCACTTGAGCCTGGGAAGTGGAGGTTGCAGTAAGCCAAGATTGTACCACTGCACTCCAGTCTGGGTGACATAGCAAGACCCTGTCTCAAAAAAATAAATAAATAACATATCCAAGACTGAGTAATCTAGAAAGAAAAAATAATAATAAAATAAAAAACTAACTAAATAAAATTATATAAGAAAATACAAGTCAGCTGGGCATAATGGCTAATGCCTGTCATCCTAGCACTTTGGGAGGCTGAGGTGCGAGGAGTGCTAGAGGCTAGGAGTTCAAGACCAGCCTGACCAACATAGAGAGACCCTGTCTCTACAAAATAATTAAGAAATTAGGCTGGGCATGGTGGCACACACCTGAAATCCCAGCACTTTGGAAGGCTGAGGCAGGCGGATCACCTGAAATCACGGGTTTGAGACCAACCTGGTCAACATGATGAAACCCCATCTCTACTAAAAATACAAAAATTAGCCAGGCATGGTAGCACATGTCTGTAATCCCAGCTACTCAGAAGGCGGAGGCAAGAGAATCGCTTGAACCCACGAGGCGGAGGTTGCAGTGAGCCGAGATTGAACCACTGCATTCCAGCCTGGGCGACAGACGGAGACTCCGTCTCAAAAAATAAAAAAAGATGCAAGTCATTAACTGAGCGTGGTGGTTTGCACCTGTAATCCCAGCTACTTAGGAGGCTGATGTGGGAGGATCTCTTGAGCTCTGGAGATTAAGGCTGCAGTGATCAGTGATCACACCCCTGCACTCCAGCCTGGATGACAGAGCAAGACCTTGTCTCAAAAAAAAAAAAAGGAAAATGGTACAAGTCATTGCAGAGAAACCTGTGAGGTTCAGAGCAGACTATGTGTAATTATGAATGTGTGTTTCGTGGAACTTTATCTATGGTGATGGAGGCCTAGACTAGAGGGGGTGGTCCAGGAAGCAGACATTACCTGGGTTCATTACTAAGCTGCATTCATGTCAATTTGCAACTTGGAGTTTGGAGTCCACATGCTCTAAATTCTGGCCCTTTGTGATTCAGAAATTTCTGGGATGACTTTTTTCTTTGTTGTTCTCTCTGAGGCCAGATCCAAGGCAGTTTAACTCTTTTTTTTTTTTTTTACAGTAAATTTTAGATTATTGTATTTATTTATTTTTAATAGATATATAAAAATAAATGTGCAGATCATGCAGGATTATTACATAGGTATACACATGTATTGGTGGTTTGCTGCATCCATCCCCCAATCATCCACGTTAGGTATTTCTCCTAATGTTATCCCTCCCCAATCCCCCAATCCCCTGCTATCCCTCCCCTTGCTCCCTCATCCCCTAACAGGCCCCGGTGTATGATGCTCCCCTCCCTGTGTCCATGTGTTCTCATTGTTCAACACCCACTTATGAGTGAGAACATGCAGTGTTTGGATTTCTGTTCTTGTGTCAGTCTGCTGAGAATGATGGTTTCCAGCTTCATCCATGTTCCTGCAAAGGACATGACCGCATCCTTTTTTATGCCTGAATAGTATTCCATGATATATATATGCCACATTTTCTTTATCCAGTCTATCACTGATGGGCATTTCAGTTGGTTCCAAGGTTTTGCTATTGTAAACAGTGCTGCAGTGAACATATGTGTGCATGTGTCTTTATAGTAGAACAATTTGTAATCCTTTGGGTATATACCCAATAATGGGATTGCTGGGTCAAATGGTATTTCTATTTCTAGATCCTTGAGGAATTGCCACACTGTCTTCCACAATGGTTGAACTAATTTACACTCCCACCAACAGTGTAAAAGTGTTCTTATTTCTCCATATCCTCTTCAGCATCTGTTGTCTCCAGATTTTTTAATGATTGCCATTTTAACTGAAGTGAGATGGAATCTCAATGTGGTTTGGATTTGCATTTCTCTAATGACTAGTGATGATGAACATTTTTTCATATGTTTGTTGGCTGCATAAATATCTTCTTTTGAAAAGTGTCTGTCTGTTCATATCCTTTGCCCACTTTTTGATAGAGTTTTCTTTTCTTGTAAATTTGTTTAAGTTCTTTTTAGATTCTGGATATTAGCCCTTTGTCAGATGGGTAGATTGCAAAAATTTTTTGCCATTCTCTTGGTTGCTGGTTCCCTCTAATGATTGTTTCTTTTGCTGTACAGAAGCTCTGGAGTTTAATTAGGTCCCATTTGTCTATTTTGGCTTTTGTCACCATTGCTTTTGGTGTTTTAGTCATGAAGTCCTTGCCTATGCCTATGTCCTAAGTGGTATTGTCTAGGTTTTCTTTTAGGGTTTTTATGGTGTTAGGTCTTATGTTTAAATCTTTAATCCATCTGGAGTTAATTTTTGTATAAGGTGTAAGGAAGGGGTCCAGTTTCAGCTTTCTGCATATGGCTAGTCAGTTTTCCCAACACCATTTATTAAATAGGGAATCCTTTCCCCTTTGCTTGTTTTTGTCAGGTTTGTCAAAGATCAGGTGGTTGTAGATGTGTAGCATTACTTCTGAGGCCTCTGTTCTGTGTTTTTTTTTTTTTTTTTTTTTTGCTTAGGATTGTCTTGGCTATGCGGGCTCCTTTTTGGTTTGATATGAAGTTTTAACTTTTAAAAAGTACACTTCTGAATCCAAAGGTGATTTTAGGACTTTCTACATGTGCTGCCAAATTGAATTGCTATCCTCAACTATTTGAATATTTCCAAAGATCTAGTACTTTTTCTTACACTGGGAGCCTCATTTTGCATTTTTGTGTAAGTACCACTTATCTCCTCTCCAAGGATATGATGAATTACCCAATTTTGGCATCACAAACATTGAAGCTGAGGGAGCAGCCATGTCTAAACATTGAAATGTTTAAGTTATTTTGCTTTGGAAATGACTTGAAACACTGTAATTTCCCAAAACATTCCGTTCTTTGACTGTTCTATCAATTTTTTACTTTGTTGCCTATGAAGCCTTCCGTCAGCATCAAGCTAACTGGAGGCAGAGTTTTGGTTCTTATCACTATTTAATGTCATCTCCCATTATGGTTTCTGACAGTCTCTGAATCGAACATAAATCTTTCCTCCCCCTCCAGTTCCTGCAAATGATTAAATTATCTAATTGTATCCAAAACAACTCATCCTTTTTTCTAGCAGCCAGCCGCACAGCACTGGGAATGGTAAGCCTGTGCTTACAAAGGCATTGCGCCTGTGAACTTTTCTTGTACTTGGTGATACAGTTGATAGGAACTATAAGCATGCGTGCATTTTTTAAACTACTTAGGATCCTGAGTGTAAGCCTGATTTTCTTTTCTTTTTGTAGAGTTAATGCCCAGATATGGATTGAAACCACGTTTTCATTAGCACTATGTTCACTGTTTTTTGTTGTTGTTGTTTTTTATTTATTTATTTATTTTTAACTTTTTGTGGTGTTCAAGGTTTTGCTGTGTGCCCAGGCAGGTCTCAGACTCTTGGACTCAAGCTGTCCTTGCACCTCTGCCTCCCTACGTCTGGGATTACAGGTGTGAGCTAACGTGCCTGGCCAGGACTGTGTTCAAATCACCTCCATCAGTCCATGTCCACTCTCAGACTTCGGTATGCTTTTGCATTGTATTAGATGCCAGCGTGTGGCCAGAGGTTTAGTAGTTCCCTTATAAGAGGGTATATATCATCCTTAAGGGACCTAGTTTAATAAAAGTAAGTTTATAGTATAAAGTAGATAAAAGAAAAAGCAGCCAGGCGTGGTGGCTCACACCTGTAATCCCAGCACTTTGAGAGGCCTAGGTGGGTGGATCACCTGAGGTCAGGAGTTCGAGACCAGCCTGACCAACATGGAGAAACCCCATCTCTACTAAAAATACAAAATTAGCCAGGCATGGTGGCACATGCTTGTAATCTCAGCTACTCAGGAGGCCGAGGCAGGAGAATTGCTTGAACCCAGGAGGTGGAGGTTGCGGTGAGCCAAGATCGTGCCATTGCACTCCAGCCTGGGCAACAAGAGGGAAACCCCATCTCAAAAAAGTAGAAAGAAAAAACTAGCAGTTTTTATCTCTGGGCAAGAGTGCAGACTTGGATACCATGTTCCTTGGAGGAACAATGAAGAGAGGAAATCAACTTAATTGAACAATTATTATTGGCAATGAAAACTCAAGGAACCATGCCATCTTTTTTCGTTCTTTGACGACTTGCTGCCATCATAGAGTTTTGAAATCGAAGGTTTTGAACAAGCTGAAGTCATTTGGAATTAGTTCCTCTGGGTTTGTAAAAGAAGCAGTATATGTTGGGGTAGGTCATCCTGCAGCTCATAACCCCCATGTTTCAGTTGAAGGTGAAACAGCCTCCCCCGCCACCCTTTCAACAAGGTGGACTAGGCAGCCTTACTCTGTTTTGTGATACTGAGAGGGAAACTGCAAAAGAACATGGGAAAATTATGCCACGTGCGTGCGTCTTACTCTTGTAAAAAAGAATTAATTAATTAAAACACTGAGATAAAGGATTCTTTTTTTTTCTTGAAAGAAACATTTATTATCTTTATTGGTGAAACAATTTCAGACAAATCCAGAACAGGTTCTCACACTTTGAGCCTTTAGTGCAAGAGATAAAGTATTCTTTGCCATCCTTCTCAGAGGTAATTACTCTTAACACCTTGATGTGTGTCCTTTTGAACTCTTTTAAAACAGGTGTTTTGGTCCAGGCATGGTGGCTCATGCCTGTAATCCTTGCACTTTGGGAGGCTGAGGTGGGCGGATCACCTGAGGTTAGGAGTTCAAGACGAGCCTGGCCAACATGGTGAAACCCCGTCTCTACTGAAAATATAAAAATTAGCTGGGTGTGGTGGCATGTGCCTGTAATCCCAGCTACTCAGGAGGCTGAGGCAGGAGAATCGCTTGAACCCAGGAGGCAGAAGTTGTAGTGAGCTGAGATCACACCATTGCACTCCAGCCTGGGGGACAAGAACAAAACTGTGTCTCAAAAAAATATATAAACATATACAAAAATACAAAAAATTCACCAAGTGTGGTAGCACACACTGTAATCCCTGTTACTCAAGAGGCGAGTCAAGAGAGTCACTTGAACCTGGGACAAGGAGGTTGCAGTGAGCTGAGATCACGCCACTACATTCCAGCCTGGGGGACAGAGCAAAACTCTATCTCAAAAAAAAAAGCCACCAAAAATAGGTGCTTTTTATTAGCAATAGCACAGACAAATAAATTAAATAAAATAAAATAAGTATTTTGTTTGTTGAGACAGGGTCTCGCTCTGTTGCTCAGGCTGAAGTGCAGTAGTGTGATCACAACTTATTGCAGCCTCAACCTCGTGATTCAAGTGATCCTCCTGCCTCAGCCTCCCAAGTAGCTGGGACCACAGGTGCATACCACCATGCCCAGCTAACTTTTTTTTTTTTTTTGGTAGAGACAGGGTCTCCCTATGTGTTGCCCAAGCTGGTCTTGAACTCCTAGCCTCAAGTTATCCTCCTGCCTCAACTTCACAAAGTACTGGGATTATAGGCCTGAGTCACCACACCTGGCCCCAATTTTTTTTTTTTTTTTAATTTAAGGGAATTCTAGTAGAATTATGACTTCATGGTCTTATTCTCATCTTTTAAAAAATGTAGCTCAGCTGGCACAGTGGCTCTCGCCTTTAATCCCAGCACTTTGAGAGGCCGAGGCAGGCAGATCACCTAAGGTCGAGAGTTCGAGATCAGCCTGACCAACAAGGAGAAACCCTGTCTCCACTAAAAATACAAAGTTAGCCGGGCATGCTGGCACATGCCTGTAATCACAGCTACTAAGGAGGCTGAGGAGAATCACTTGAACCCGGGAGGTGGAGATTGCAGTGAGCTGAGATCGCACCATTGCGCTCTAGCCTGGGCAACAAGAGTGAAACTCTGTCTCAAAAAAAAGTAACTCATTATTGAAATTCCTAAGTCTGGAAGTCTTCACATGTATTCATTCATTGCCTTGCCTGTTGTTCACTGACCATCTACTGGTAAGGTATGCAAGTATAGATACCAACACATAATCACACAATTCTTGACTCTGAGGAACTTAGCTTTTGTTTTGTTTTCTTTTTTTTCCCCTTTTTTTGAGATGGAGTTTTACTCTTATTGCCCAGGCTGGAGTGCAATGGCATGATCTCCGTTTACTGCAACCTCTGCCTCCTGGGTTCAAGTAATTCTCCTGCCTCAGCCTCCCGAGTAGCTGGGATTACAGGCACACGCCACCACGCTCAGCTAATTTTTGTATTTTAGTAGAGACAGGGTTTCACCATGTTGGTCAGGCAGGTCTTGACCTCCTAATGACCTCAGGTGATCCACCTACCTTGGCCTCCCAAAGTACTGGGATTACAGGCGGGAACCACCGCGCCTGGCCTGTTTTTTTTCTAATGGTTTGCCATATTGTGAATTTTTTTAATTTGGTTTGCCATATTGTGAATTTTCCAACTTGCCCACCTAAACAACTCTTGAATGGCATTCTGGTGACAAAGACTTTAAAATCAGTATTTGTCTGTCACTCTGCTTTGAAATACACCATGCTGACAAACTTGGATGAGAGACAACACCTAATCTTTGTGTTCCGATAGTGCAGCAGTGGTTTAGTGTGGTATTGCGAAGAAAAAGGAAAAGGTTATCAAAATGAATGGAATGTGAACTAATATTTCTGAACAGAGCGAACAGTGTTTTCTAAATGCATGCATTAAACTGAGTTCATCCATGTCAGGCAATGAATAATTCCCTTTCTCTAATTCTCCCTTCCCTTGTGACTGTTGGCTCTTACATAATTTATAAATGCAAAATAGGATATTGTCTAACAGAAACTGCAGTTAGTGGTTACAAACAGCTGCAGAAATTGTTAGTTAAGTTCAAGTTATGTTTTTAAAACTCCAGGAACAATTTCTTCCTTTTCTTATAGGTCTGGTGTCATTTGACTGGTATGGTTCTTTTTCTGCTAGAGTCTCAATTTATGAGCCGATGTTTTCCACCACAAGTTAATGGTGCCTCTTCATTCAAATTCATTGCAATTAATTGTGACTACTGAATGACCAGAAGAGTTCTCTTTACAGTTTGAGAAGTTTCCTTATTTCTGGCTAATTAGGAGTTTTTATTATGTAACCCAATTTGAGGAATTTTTTTTTTTTGAGGCAGAGTTTCACTGTTGTTGCCCAGGCTGGAGTGCAATGGCACAATGACCGCAACCTCCACCTCCTGGGTTCAAGCAATTCTCCTGCCTCAGACTTCCAAGTAGCTGGGATTGCAGGCATAAACCACCGCACCTGGCTAATTTTTATATTTTTAATAGAGATAGCATTTCTCCATGTTGGTAAGGCTGATCTCGAACTCCCAACCTCAGGTGATCTGCCTGCCTCGGCCTCCCAAAGTGCTGGGATTATAAGCGTGAGCCACCTCACCTGGCCGAGGAAATGTTTTAAAAATTAAAATCCTAACCATGAGCAATGAACAATATATCAGTTTCTTTGGAAGTTTGCATTCCATTTTTTTTATATAGTTATGATTTCTCAAAGTATTTAGCTTTGAATGTGATTTAGCTTTTTTTTTTGAGATGGAGTCTCACTCTGTCACCCAGGCTGGAGTACAGTGGTGTGATCTTGGTTCATTGCAACCTCTGCCTCCTGGGTTCAAGAAATTCTCCAGCCTCAGCCTCCCGAGTAGCTGGGACTACAGGCATGTGCCACCACGCCTGGCTAATTTTTTATTTTTAGTATAGATGGGGGTTTCATCATCTTGCTAGGCTGGTCTCAAACTCCTGACCTCAGGTGATCTGCCTGCCTCGGCCTCCCAAAGTGCTGGGATTACAGGCATGAGCCACCACACCTGGCCGTGATTAACTTTTTAATTCTATGTAGATGTCCCTGTTGTGAAGCAGAATAGGAAATCCTGAGTCATTTATGAATTAAAGTAGAATTCTATGACGTACATAATATAAAATAAAATTTCATTGCTTTTTTTTTTGAGACAGAGTCTCGCTCTGTTGCTCAGGCTGGAGTGCAGTGGCTCAATCTCAACTCACTGCAACTTCCACTTCCTGGGTTCAAGTGATTCTTATGCCTCAGCCTCCTGAATAGCTGAAACTACAAGCATACACCACCACACCTGGCTAATTTTTTGTAATTTTAGTAGAGATGGAGTTTGGCCACATTGCCCAGGCTGGTCTCAAACTCCTGGGCTCAAGTGATCCACCTGCTTTGGCCTCCCAAAGTATTGGGATTACAGGTCTGAGCCACTGTGCCCAGCCTACATGTAATTTTTTATGTGTCATGTATTATATAATAGAATACTTTCTTTCTTTCTTTCTTTTATTTCTAACTCGGATGATAGGAAACAATATAATAGAATATTTTTAAGAGAAAAATAAAATTATAGAAAGGAATCTATGCCAATTTTAAGCAAGAATGAAGGAGCTTACTTTAAATGATTATCATTTTGATAATTATCTCAAGGAAACAAACAAAATTGAGTAGTTTAGATTTTCTTCAGTTGGAATCCGTGTTGCCAGATCTGTGAAGCAGACAGGATGGAGCTGGCTCCGTTCTAAGTGAAGACAGCCGCATAGCAGAGTGTTAAATTTTTTTACCATTTGAGGAAACAGTCTCTCGCTCAATGGCCACTTCATTTACTGTACGTATAAGGAATTGTGCTATTAAACTTTTTGTTTACCATTGCTGTGGCACTGGGTTGACATCTTTATTGAACATGTTAATATCTTCATTCCCCAAGTTTCTGTTTCTTCTTCTAAAATGTCTGACTCTAGTTATCTGAAGGAATTGTTCGCTGTAACAATTTAGAAAACATTTTTTTTTTCAAGAGGAAGTGGTTAGTATAAATGCAGGAAATATGTTTTGCAACTGCAGCTTAATCTTTTTAGACTTAAAAAAGTTTCAAATGTTTTTTATTGCAAAGAAGAAAAAAGTTTACAGAATCTTATTATAAGTGTTACCAAAATTGGATATTGTTACTATAACTGTTCTCTTATAAGTGGATCCATGTTCAAATCAAAGATTCTAGAAAAGACACGTTTCTTATTCTCTTGTTTGTGGAGTTTATATTTACCCCTGAAAGTATAATGATTAACAAGCCTGGGCTGGGTGCAGTGGCTCACGCCTGTAATCCCAGCACTTTGGGAGGCCAAGGCAGGAGAATCACCTGAGGTCAGGAGTTCGAAAACAGCCTAGCCAACATGGTGAAACCCCGTCTCTACTAGAAATACAAAAATTAGCTGGGCATGGTGGTGCATGCCTGTAATCTCAGCTACTAGGAAGGCTGAGGCAGGAGAATTGCTTGAACTCAGAAGGCAGAGGTTGCAGTGAGCCAAGATTGTGCCATTGTACTCCAGCCTGGGAAACAGAGTGAGACTCCATATCAAAAAACAAAAAACAAAAACAAGCCTGTAAGTTAATGTGCTAAATAGCAGTAAAGCAGAGTAGCATGGCAGGTCGTTCTCATACCTTAGATCGGAAGACAGAAATGAAGACATGAATTCCCTGAAATGTACGTATTTATTTGTGTGTGTGTGTTTAGCTTCAACACTTGGCACTTAGAACTGTCCTAAAGGTTTTTGTATGGTAAGTCATTTAATAAGGTCTTTTAATTGTCAGTGAGTGTAAATGGCCTAGCCCATGGCCAGGAGCCTGTGCCTGATCTTTGTATTACGTGGAAGTGGGTTCAAATCTTGTTTCTGTCACTTACAAATGTCATGACATGGGGCAACTTATGTCATCTCTGGTTCCTGTGCCATAAATAAGGATGCGATTCTGTACCTCAAGGGCTGGGTATGAGGTTTCAGTGGTGTGTGATGTATGTACAGTGCCTGTTTTTGGACTGCAATTAATTGGCTGACACTGTTATTACCATCTGTATTTTGCCTCTGTCCTTCTCCTTGGATTACTTCTGCCTCCTCCCTCCTCATTTCTTCCCCTTCAATTGACTTTTTTTTTTGAGATGGGAGTTTCACTCTTGTTGCCTAGGCCGGAGCGCAGTGGCATCATCTCAGCTCACTGCAACCTCTGCCTCCTGGTTTCAAGCGATTCTTCTGCCTCAGTCTCTCAGTTAGCTGAGATTTCAGGTGCACACCACCATGCCCAGCTCAGTTTTGTATTTTTAGTAGAGACAGGGTTTCACCATGTTGGCCAGGCTGGTGTTGAACTCCTGTCCTCAAGTGATTCCCCACTTTGGCCTCCCGAAGTGCTGGGATTATAGGCATGAGCCACCATGCCTGGCCACTCTTCAGTCTACTATTAATTGATTCAGTATGTGTATGTGTTTGTGTCTATGTGTGTGTTTACGTACACATATATGTATAATGTATATATTTATATGTATGTGTGTATATATATTTTTTTCTTTTTTTTTTTTTTTTTTTTTTAGATAAAGAGAAAAGGAGAAAGAAAGAAAGAAACAGCAAAAGAAAGAAAAAAAAAAAGAATGAAAGAGAGAAAGAGGAAGAGAAAGAAGGAGAGAGAACGGGATTCTTGTTTTATTGCCCAGGCTAGAATACAGTCTAAAAATGGGTATTAAAAACCTCTTTTATGCCAATAACTGGGCTTAACAATGGAGACAGGAAGGAATAGGGAATGAAAATAACAAATAAGCAGCCAACCAATATTTTATTTAAACCTGTGAAATGCTATGCAATTGCTGGGGAGTGATTTACTTCCAGTTATGTGGTCACTTTTAAAATAGGTATAATGTGATA
>PVKP010039477.1:0-20123 GCA_004027715.1 Plecturocebus donacophilus
GCAGTGGTGCAATCTCGGCTCACTGCCACCTCCGCCTCCCAGGTTCAAATGATTCTGCTGCATCAGTCTCCCGAGTAGCTGAGACTACAGGTGCCCGCCACCATGCCTAGCTAATTTTTGTATTTTTAGTAGAGACGGGGTTTTGCCATGTTGGCCAGGCTGGTCTTGAACTCCTGACCTCAGGTGATCTGTCTCCCTTATCCTCTCAAAGTGCTGGGATTACAGGCGTGAGCCACCAAGCCTGGCCTCTCTGAGCCTCTTTCTTTCTCAAAACAGTACAAGGGACTCTCTCTGGAATTTCCTTGTCTGAATACGAAAGCTTCTTTCTAAAAGAAATGCAGTTGTCTTAAGACCCTCTCCCTAGGGATCTCATCATATAACCAAGAAAGATCAATCACTGGAGGCCCAGCACAGTGGTGTAAGCCTGTAATCCCAGCAATTTGGGAGGCTGAGGTAGGCAGATCACTTGAGGTCAGGAGTTCAAGAGCAGCCTGGCCAACATGACAAAACCCTGTCTCTACTAAAAACACAAAATTTAGCTGGGCATGGTGGTGGGCACCTGTAGTCCCAGCTACTTGGGAGGCTGAGGCATGAGAATTGCTTGAACCTGGGAGGCAGAGATTGCAGTGAGCTGAGATCACACCAGTGCACTCCAGCTTGGGTGATAGAGTAAAACTCTGTATCAAAAAACAAAACAAAACAAAAAACAAACAAAAAAACCTATATACACGTGTGTGTATATATATATATCAGTACATATATCTATATATCTATATCTAGATATATATCTCTCCAGTGATAGTCATATATATATCACTGGAGAAGTGAAGAGACTGGGAGGTCTTCACCACACCCAGCCTTTTCATCTATTCTTCTGAGAGCAGTTCTGAGGATTACCTGGAGGACTTTATCTGCATAATAAGACAACCTTTGTTTATGGTAAAGTTCTGCCCCTCACCTGCCTTTCTCTTACCCTAGAGCTCAGGGGAACTTTGTCCCAGGCCATTGTTCTTTGGGCTCATTTATTTTCCCTGAAAATAATTTATTCCTATTTCCCCCGTCTCCCCATCTCCTGTGAAGAAGGGTATATAAGTATCTGGACCTCATTGGGTTATTGGGTAATCACACTCCTGTGATTTTTCCCTCATGCACATTAAATAAATTTGTATGCCTTTTTCTCCTGTGAGTCTGTCTTTTGTCAATTCATTTTCAACAAAACTGCAGTGAGCAGAAAGGAAGCTTTCCTTCTGCTCCTACACTGGGGACTTACAGAAATGTGTGGGGTATCCTAATTTTGGGGGGATTGCGATCCTGTATTAGCAACTGAAGATAAGAAACCATCAGTGATGAGTGTATTAATGCAATGTCATTTCTACTCAAAATTTAGGGGCTCTTGGTAAAATATGGGTTGTATTTAAGCTAATATTTTGAGTCAACAGACCTTCACCATTGCCCATATGGACTTGTTAGTTCCACCACAGTCTTAAAATTCAGATAGTAATGTGATGTGTTTTCCCTTGCCTATGGAACTTGCTGCTTCCTAAGTTCAATAGTTAGAACACTTCTTATTCCACCTCTGAATTCTGTATATGCAGAACATTTCATTGGTGAAAGTCATATGCTCACTATTAGCTGTTGTAAATCTCTAGGCAAAGGATGATGAAATGAAGATCAAGCATTCACCTAAGAGGAATCACATATCTCAGGTTGATGGTAGAGAATGTATTTGACACTTTTGTGGGTTTGACTGCCCATGTGCTCTAAATGCAATGAGGCTGAGACTTTTTGTCTGAAGGAGAAAGTACAAAAACATTGACGCATCAGTAAGAACACTTCCAACTACAAGTAACAACAGCAAGATGGTCTAACAGTAGTTTTCAAAAAGAGGCAAGTGGTTGCTGGCATTGAGTCATCAATCAATGATGCCATCAAATGTCAGACTCTGTCTTTCAGCTGTATTTTTCTCAGCACTGACTTTTTGTCCTAGTGCTTTTCTTGCTTAAGGCAGAAAGAAGGGAGAGAAAGACGTGGTGCCAATTGTCAGGAAAGAAAAGCTATCTTGGAAATCCCCATGAAACTTACCCTTTCACCTCATTGGCCAGAAACAGAACACATGGCCTTTCCCAGCTGCAAGAGAAGCTGGAAACCAGGCATCTGGCTTTCCAACCTCAAGAGTAGGAGAATGAAGGAGAGAAGGAGGTTGGGTATAGTTTTGGGTTAATTGGCCAACAGAGTCTGCCACACCAACCAAGGGAGAGTTGGAGGGAATGTGTAGCCAAGACAAGATGTAGAACTCTGAAATACACAACAGTGGATGTAAAGCACATAGGGTATACATGGGACAATGTCTTCTTCAGTCTCTCCGTAATCTTTCTACATGCTGTCTTTAGTGCTTCATGCTATACTGTAACACATTAACATAACTATATTAAGAGATATCTTGCACTGAAGAATTTTAAAGCAACGCTATTATCTATTCAATCACAGTATCCTAATTTTTAGGTTCAATTTAATGATTAATTTTCATGTATTATGGAGTCTAAGAATATCTTAACAGGAACTGCCAATTGCTGGCATATTCAGGCAAGATTTTTTTTTTTAAATATAAATTCTCATGTATTCTGTGGTTTGTATAAAAGCCAGTAGTTAGAGATGCCTTCAGCAGGGCTGGAAGAGTGGAAAGAGAAAGAGAACAGGAGAAAACAGCAAGCAGGTGGGGAAGCTCTTTTGAAAGAAGAAGAGAGCTCTTTGGAATATTGTCTTGAGGGCGTTATAAAGGGTAGACACAATAAAACTGTAAGGAAAGAAAGTGGGCCTGGGAAAGTATGATTTTTTTTTTAAAAAAGGAGGAATATAATTTTTAAATCTAGAAAGTCAAAGCATTGAGAGTGTAACATTTGTATATCCCCTACCCAACTTCATTTGTTGAAGTCCTAACTCCCAGTGTGATGGCGTTAGGAGGTGAGGCCTTTGGTAAGTGATTAGATAGTGAGGATGGAGCCCTCATGAATGGTATTAACGCCCTTATAAAAGAGACCCAGAGAGCGTGCCTCCCCTTCTGCCGTATAAGGTTACAGTAAAAAGACGGCAGTCTGTGAACCAGGAAGTGGTAATGGGGCCTTCCCCCAGTTAAAGCCAGTGACTCTGGACTTCTAACTCCTTGAACCTAGAGGGAAGGGTCCCTTAATTCATGCAGATTAAGCTACAGTGACTCTTGGACTTTGTATGTACTTTTTGTGCCTTCTTCCCTTATTTATCTAAATAAGAGAAAAACGGAAATTTATTAACATGTATGTTTCATATGTATATGGGAGATGCCCAGGGAATGAGTAATTGTCAAAGAGGTGGCTCTGAATTTCAGCTTAGATGGCACCTTCCACAAAGAAAAGCAAAATTTTAAAGGAGTGACAAGACAAGAAAAAAAAAGGACTGTGAGTCTCTAGAGGCAGAAAATTAGGAAAAAGTGAATAAATGGCAGAGAAAGGCAACTTAGTAAGGCTTGTTAATGCAGCTTCCTCTGTGCCATCTCCAGGGGGGTAAGGGTCCAAAGTTGTCTTCAGCAGTTAACCCTTGTCCTCCCTGGTAAAGAGGGTAGGACAGGCTACATCTATCTTTGTAAATCTGTGTCTTGCTTTTAGGCAAATAGATGGAGGGCAGATAACTTTCTTTCTTGTAGCTGCTACTTTATAATTGCCTTCAGCTCAAAACAATCTGAAGGCCAAAAAGGCAGGTTTTTGAATGGTGTATTCTGGTCTCCCACAATACTAAGAAAAAAAAAATCCCTCGTTTCATCTGAGTTAAATTATTCTAGGATGCTTCTGGATTAGATTTGCTGTAAGACATGCCGACAACTCCCTTAGCTTTGTTGAGGGTGGGGGGAATAAATATTTTATAGACATTTACTAACATCCCTCAATAGAATAAAACATGGCTAGTATAGCGGGTAAGGTTTTCACAGTCACAAAATTAAAATATGTAGAAATGTCACTTTATTTCTTTATTCATCCATAACTGTACTTAGTGGTGAAACACTTAATTCTGGCCGGCAATACAATGGAAGAAATTAAAATGGCCATTCAAAGTAACTCAGTTACTTTCAGATTTTTTTTTTTGAGATAAAGTCTTGCTCTATCACCCAGGCTAGATAGAGTGCAGTGGCACCATTTTGGCTCACTGCAGCCTCCGCCTCCTAGGTTCCAGGAGGCGGATTCTTGTGCCTCAGCCTCCCCTGTGGCTGGGACTGCAGCCACACACCACCATGCCCAGCTAATTTTTCGTATTTTTAGTAAAGATGGGGTTTCATGATGTTGACCAGGCTGGTCTTGAACTCTTGGCCTCAAATGATCCACCTGCCTCAGCCTCCCAAAGTGCTGGGATTACAGGCATGAGCCACTATGCCCAGTCTACTTGCAGATTTAAAAATCTCTGTTGGGTAACCACTCAGTCAAATCTGGGACTCTTCCCCTCCCCACTCTCTTTCTCTGCTGTTCCTGGGGGTGACCTAAGCTCTTGGGGTGGCTCATCCATGTGGCTATGCTCTGTTCTGATTTACTTCCCCTGATAGGATTTTGTTTCTGCTTCCAGCCCTCACCTCCACCTCTGTCTTTGGGTTCATGCCATGGCTTTTGCTATAGATGTCTGTGGTCATTTCCATGGCCTTTAGTTTCAGGGTCTAGCATTTTTTTCCTTTTTTGGCCCAACCACGAGCTTTCTCTGGTCTCTGGTCCTCTTAGCACTTGTGCTTCCCTAGCTCCCAGCTCCATCCAGAGGGTTTCAGGAGCTCTTCCCTGCTTTTCTACCTGGGTGGGTACTCAGAACTGTCTGAGACAAACAAGCCTATTCATAAAAATAATGGTGACACAGTTAAGCGTAAATATCGAACAAGAAACTACCTGCCCACACGCTCTTGCAAAAGCCCTAATTTACTTTTACAAATTTGTGTGAAAGTTGTGATCTTGACAGAAGAAAATAAGAAATCAGTATTGCTTCTAACAGTAAAAATACTGCTTTGGGAAAGCAGGAAGAACTGGATTCTCTTTTCTTAGATAAGGGAAGAAAATGTCAAAGATAAGATAGTGTTGCCTTGGGAAAAAACGTTGGCCTTCAGGGTTATTCTCTTCTGGGAGTCTGAGTGGCCTTTGAGGATTCAATACTAGGGACTGAGCCAGTGTTGATTCCTATGCCAGTGAGCTCTGTGTATAAAGCATACAGCTTCTAAAATGAAGAGCTGCCAAATACTAACCACCCCACACTGAATCAGTGCCATCAGGGCCTGCTCAGTGTGTGGGCTGTGTATCTAAACTGCAGTTTCTAGGGTTATTTTTTTGTTTTTCATTTTTTAAATGGGAATAAAAAGCTGACACATACAGTTTCATCACGATTTCCAAATGCTCTTTCGTGTCAGTTAAAGGAGAGTTTTGGATGGTGATGTGCTACATGTTTACATACACGCAATTTTGAAAGTTAAAATGTCAATGAAAAGGAGTTCTGCTCGAATACAACTAATCCAGCATGGGGGTGGCACGAAGGGTTGTTTTCTTCTTGGCCTGTCTTGATGAAAGAAAGCTGGTTGGAAGGGCTGAGTTGCTGTTTTGGCCTCTGAAATTGATTTACTTTGTGACCTCAAGTAAGTCACCCTTTGGAATCTGTGTTTTAGATAAGTCAAGAACCTAGCCTTGAAACTGTACTGAGGGATAAAGCAGACTGTCTGAATGACTGGACTGTAGCTTCTCAGAAGGGCGGTGCAAATCTAAGTTTCTTGTATGCTGGCGAACCTGATGTTGAAACATCAGAGCTGGAAGGGGGCTTCTACACCATCCAGCCTAGCTTTCACATTTGGCAGATAAGGAACCCAGGGAGGGGAAAATGACTTATGAAGATCATGAGTCAAAGAGTGTGGAGCTGGGGCCATAACCCAGGCCTTATAATTACTGCAAAGTTATCCTTTTTTCCCCCAACATCTAATTATGAGTAATTTATTAAGTGGTTAACTGCAAGGCAAGATTGCTCACAGTATCCTCAATGACTCTTCAGGCTCTGTGACCTAGAGGAGACAGAACAGAAGGAGGATTTCAGGAAACTTCTCCAATAAATCAGACAAAATTTACTTTGAGTGTGAATTCTCATTAATGCTGTCATCTCTAGAAATGGGCCATATCATCAGCCCAGGGGTTGCTGATGATATGGAGGTAACCTCTCACAGAGGATAGGAGGAAGACTTGGGAGGATAGGAGGAAGAAAGCATTGAATAAACAAAGCAGGGTTAAAGGTAGGAGTAGAGGCCTTCTAGGGTACTGAACTTGTGCACAGAGAACTTCCTGACAGAGCACTATCTGCCTCTTCCTCCTGTCCAACCCTGGGCTTATTTTATAGGAGACAAAAACAAATCTTGCCCCTCTAGCCATCTTACGTTCTTCCACTAAGACCCTGAAATCAGACGAACAAAAGCACCCTCACCAGAGAAACACACGCGGAAGTTTATTAGTGTGTGTGTCACACATGTACATGGAGGTACTCACAGATGAGAAACTCAAAGGTGTGGTTAGAACCTGGGCTTATATAACATCTTAACAAAAAAAAACACAATTATTTTGTAGAGAAGTGACAAGAGAAAGGAAAAGCACTCTGGACTTCATAGGGTAGCAAATTGTGGGAAGATAAATGGGAAACTCATGGATGATAAGGGCTAGTTGGTCAAGTTTGTTCCTTTGCTCAAGCGTGTGGGAGCTAGGATCTAGAGTTGTCTCTGGTGACTAAGAACTGTCCTACCCTTCCTGGTAGAAGAAAGAGAGCAGAGTGTTTCTTAATTGCCGTCAGCTCAGAATAATCCTTATGTCTGTTAAAGCAAACTAAATATGGCCTGAGAAGGGCTCTGTACTTCTACATTTGAGTCCTTGTGGATGAACTGCAACCTAGCTTAATAGGTAGACAAGATCGAAAACCTTACTAGGAGTATGCGCCTGCGGCAGTCGCTGAGTCTTGGCCAATGCCAGCAGCCACACTTCAGCCACTCATACACTGCTGACTGTTCAAATTGTGTTCAAATAAGGCAGACACCAAGCTGTAACCAGTCCAGCTGTTTCCGTACCTCACTTTCTATTTCTAGTCATCATTTTACCTTTTTTGTCTATAAATTTATTCTGACCACAAGGCACCCCTGGAGTCCCTCTGAATTGGCTCCCCAATTTACAAATCATTCATTGCTTAATTAAACTCCCTTAAATTTAATTCCGCTGAAGTTTTTTTTTTTTTTTTTTTAACATGTCAAGGTGGCACATTTTAAATATGTCAAAGTGGCATAATCTGCTACCCTTCCCCCTGAAGAGTTTCTATGAGGAATTCAACCACTACATTTGAAGCATGCAACTATGGGACACCTAATGAGAAGTTGTGCTGATTCAAGAAGCCTCAGTCCCTAGACAGAGTGACAGTAGATGGATGAGGATAGAACATATCTTATTCTTGGCAGCTGAAAGTAAGTGAGAGGAAAGGGGTGGTGGTGGAGAGGAAGCCAGCAGGAGAATAGAAGAGAAAGTGGGGTGCACGCTCCTGACTGAGCAGGTCCTGTAACTGACTTGATTGACAGGGTGAGACTGAGGAGGGGCAGTGTGATCTCTGCACGGGAGGTCAGAGGATGCAGCCTCTAGGCCAGAATCATGGTGGAGTTGGAAGAAGAACGAAGTTTGAATGAAATCCAACTTCATTCTCTAGAGAATTCCCAGGGACCTGGCTTTTCAGAAAAGAGCTTTGGGCGACTGATGCTGCCAGGGCTCCAGGTGATTCCACCCCTGACACAGAGTCCTTTGAGACCTACAAAGTCTAGACTTCATAATGAATACTAGCAGTGCCTGTTAAGTGCTTCCACGTTATGAAATGTGATAAGCATTTTAAAAATGCAGTGTCTCATTTAATAATCACAACAGTCTTTGAGTTAAATATTTCTAGCCCACTTTACAGATGAGGAAGTTAAGGTTTAGAGATGTAAAAATAAGTGGTCCAAGCCTACCCAACATAAAAGCAAACAGAGATTCCAATTAAATTCTTATTCCAAACTCATATTTTTAACCATTATACTGCACTGCTTTCCCTTGGATGGGTTATGGCTTTCTGGGGAGGAGCCTTTCTGGAGGTCAGTAGCCATATGTTAGAGCAGGATATAAATTTAGGATTCACACAGCGTCTGAGCTGGGGACAGAGGTAAGGCAAGTGAGTGGGGACTCTACATACTTGAAATCTGCCCCTGAGACCTGTCTAGGCTCTTCGTTGAGTGATACTAATTTCCTGGCTTTTTTTTTTTCTGAGTAAACCTGGCCATTTCAAGCTCATTGTCAGTATCAGAAACCCTGACAGATCAAGGAGGAGAAAGCAACATGGAATAGGAAGGTGAATGGTGGTAAAGTAGTAGGTGCTGAGCATGTTTGACTGAGTCCTGGTCTCAAGCGTTTGTCTGTCACACAACAGCCATGGTCTTGTGGAATCGAAGGACAGAGTAAGATCGTCCAGCAGAGACCAGGACCAGGGGTCTGGTTAAACCAGGCAGAAATGAAGACCAGATAATGTAGTAGAGGTGTGTGTGTATGACAGGTGCGGGGCGGGGGAGAGGTGAGCCCAGAGACAGGGGACTCCTGTGAGTAGGGGGAACCAAGCACCATGAGAGTTTGGAGCAGGCAGGAAGGGTCTATGGATCCATAGGACTTCAACAAAAATAACAGACTTGTGGGTTCTAGGCATCATGCTTTGGCACCTAGCTCAACAATGCAACTCCTCGGGGCCACCATCAAATCCAGACAGACCCAGAACACATTCTGTCTACTCCCTGTGCTTGGCTGTCAGACTGCCCAGTTTGGGTAGAAAAACCGGCCACAAGAGGGCAGTAGGAAGCCACGGATGCTGGCGGATCTGCAGCGGGCTGGGTGCTCTGGGGTGGCCCAATAGGTTTAGACAGAAAATGACCTGGGGAAAAATGACCACAGCACCCCTGAGTGCCCCTGGACACTGCTGCCTCAGCCTCCACCCTGGACATTCCGATTCTATAGCCTGGTTAGGGGCTAGCAGTCTGCATTTTTAAACAAAGCCCAAGTGATGTGGGAACTGATCCCCCAAAGTATGCAGAATCTTCCATTCCACTCCCTTGAACCAGAATGACAAATTGGATTGTTAGGAGGATAGCATCTGTTAAAATGTTTTGTGGGGAAAATTGATACAACAATGCATATATAAAATATATGCTCATTTCAAAGAAGAATAAACACAGTGAATAGCTGTGCAAACACCTCTTAGGTTAAAAATAGAATGTCACCAGCATCCCTGGGCACCCCTTCCATCACTCATTCCCTCTTCTCCCCATAGCTAAGCTTAAGACTCTCCCGTGTGGATGCACGTATGTGAAGGTTAGTGCCTTCTATGGACAACTTACATACTCTTATCTCTTATGTTGATGGACATTTAGGTTTTGGGGTTTTTGTTTTTTTCCTGTTAGGGACAATGCTGCTAAGGACAGTCTTGCACTTGGATAATTTTTCAAGAGATTTTCTGGGGTATATACCTAGGAGTAGAATTGCTGGGGTTTTGTGTATACACGGTAAGCATTTGATCACATCAATAGTAAGGAGTTTTTTTGTTTTTTGTTTTGTTTTGTTTTTGAGACAAGGTTTCACTCTGTCACCTAGGCTGGAGTGCAGTGGCATGATCATGGCTCACTGCAGCCTCCACCTCCCAGGCTCAATCCTCTCACCTCAGCCTCCTGAGTAGCTGGGTCTACAGACACGTGCCACCACACCCAGCTAATTTTTGTATTTTTTTTTTTTTTTTTTTTTTTTGTAGAGATAGGGTTTCCTTATATTGCCTAGGCTGGTCTTGAACTCCTGGATTCAAGTGATTCTACCGGCTCTGCCTCCCGAAATGCTGAGCTTATAGGCATGAACCACTGTGCCTGGCTGGGACTTTTTAAAGACCGTGTAAAGGCAAGACACATAGTGGGGTAAGATCTTTGCAATATGTATAATTGACAAAGGACTAATATCCAGAGTATATAAAGAACCATAAACCATTTTTTTTCAAAGGCAGATAGCCCAGTAGGAAAATGGACAAAAGTTGCAAGCACTTCATAAACAAGAAAATTCAGAAGGTCACTAAAAATATTAAAAGATGCCCAACTTTACTGGTTCTCAGGGAAATGCAAATTAAAGCCACAAAGAGATACCAGCACATAGCTTACTGATTGGTTAAAATTAAGAATTAGTCAATATCAAGTATTGTTGAGGCCATGGAATGATAGAAACTCCCAGTCATCGCAAAATAAAAGGGATATAATCACTTTGAGAAACACTGATATTATCTAGCTAATCCTCTGTGGGAGCACAGGCTGGAGAATGCATTCGAATCTGGGAAGCCACGTGTTTAGTGCTGATGCATCACTATTAAGGGAGCTTGCAGAGAGGTCTAAGGAAAGCAGTTGCCTTGGTGCAGCCATGGCCTCCGTGGGTTCCCAGCCAAGCACCGGCAGGGAGGCCTGAGGTGCTGTGGGTCAGCAGGACCAGCAGTCTGGAAGCAGAGCTAGGCACGGAGCAGCAGACAGTGAGGTCAGCCTGGACCCTGTAGGGGCATCTTATCTCATCACAAAGCGCTCCAGAGAGGAACGGCTCCTGCTTCACTCTCACTTCCCCAGTCTCATCTAAATTCTTCCCCAGTCTCATCTAAATTCTTCTCTAGCCAACTCTAACAGAACATACAGAAAAGAGGATTCTGGGGGATGTAGTTTCCATCTGTATAAATTTTCTATTACTGCTGTAACAAAACACAGACTTGGTGGCTTAAAAATGCAAATGTATTAGCTTTTAGAGTTCTGGAAATCAGAAGTGCAAAATGGGCTTCACTGGACCAAAACCAAGGTATTGGCAGGGTTGGATCCCCTCTGGAGACTGAGGGAGAATCCATTTCCTTGCCTTTTCCATCTTCTAGAGACTGACTACATTCTTGGTTCAAGCCCCCTTCCTCCACCTGCAAAGTGCATCAGCTCCTGTTTCTGTGGTCACATCCACTTTCTGATTCTCATCCTTCTGGTTCTCTAGGACAAGGACCCTTGTGATGATATCAGGCCCATCTGGATAATCCAGGATATCTCCTCATCTCAAAATCCTTAACTTAATCACACCTGCTAAATCCCTGTTGCCATGGAAGGTAACATAGTCCCATGTTCCAGGCATTTGAATGTGGATGTGTCTGGGGCTGTTCTTCAGCCCAGCACATTATCAGACCAAGTTGACAATAGCATAGTCCAGTCATCTTCCCCCATCGAGAGGGAGCCTTTCTCCCTGAATGCTTTATCAATTTGCCCACATAGATTCTCACACAATGTATGGTCTCCTCCTTTCATGGGGAGGTTCTTTTGGTAATTCATAGATTCTGTGGCTCATACACTATTTCTGGACTTTCTTTGCTCTTTCAACTCCTGCTGCGGTCTCAGGTTTTGGTTCACCCACACATATTCTGGAGTTGTGAGAATTCCTTTTCACCCAGTTTTGTTGAAGATGACCTCAATGTTCTTTGATCATTCTAGTTTCTATGTCTGTTTTATTATGATTTGAGGAGATTACATGCAATAATACCACTTCCAAATTCTTGACATCTGAATGATCTCTACTCTTGCCATAGTTTTGAACCAGTGGATGGAGCCGCATTGTTTATATTAAAGTTGGAAAATAGGTACTACAGTAAAGATTAATGAAGGTTTTCAAAAGACCATTTCTGACTGGCACAGTGGCTGTTACCTGTAATCTCAGCACTTTGGGAGGCCAAGCTGGATGGGTCGCTTGAGTCCAAAAGTTCAAGACCAGCCTGGCAACATGGCAAAACCTCATCTCTTTAAAAAATACAAAAATTAGCTGCGCATGGTGATACATATCTGTAGTCCCTGCTACTTGGGAGGCTGAGGTAGGAATATTGCTTGAGCCTGGGAGGTCGAGGCTGCAATGGGCCAATATCATGACACTTCTCTCTGGCTTGGGAGACAGAGCAAGATCCTGTCTCAAAACAAAACAAAACAAAACAAAACAAAACAAAACAAAACAAAAAGACCTTTTTGGAGGAAGGATTTCCTAGCCAATCTCTTTCCAAACAATCCCTTAAAATATGACTCAGCATTAAACTTCAAATGTGAGTGGTTATTCATATTACTAGAAATAAAATTGGATAGGAGGGTGATGTGACCAAGATATTCTTCCATTATGGTCAGAAATGAAATTGCAAAGGTTTAGGGTCAAGATGTTTTCCCAGTTTAAGTATGAGTTACAAATACCTGTTTTAAAGTTTTTCAAACAAAGTGGTTTCTTTTCTTTTCTCTTCCCTTCCCTTTTTCCTTCCCTTCCCTTCCCTTCTCTCCCCTTCCCTTCCTTTCCCTTCACTTCCTTCTTGGGGCTAGTTGTGTCATCCAGGCTGGAGTGCAGTGGTGCAATCTCAGCTCACTGCAACCTCCACCTCTTGGGTTCAAGTGATTCTCCTGCCTCAGCCTTCAGAGTAGCTGGGACTACAGGCACATGCCACCATACCTGCCTAATTTTTGCATTTTTAGTAAAGATGGGGTTTCACCATGTTGGTCAGGTTGGTCTCGAACTCCTGACCTCAAGTGATCCATTCGCCTTGGCCTCCTACAGTGCTGGGATTACAGGTGTGAGCCACTGTGCCTGGCCTGCTTTGATTTCTTAATGCTCTTCTAAGAGTTTGGCTTAACTTTATCCTAAATGGGACTTCAGACTGTTAACCACAATGAAGGAATCTCTTGGACCACCTACCTCAAAATTTCTGCTTGCAACCACAGAACACACACACCCCACACCATTTGAAGTGTTCGCCTAGCATGTGACCATCTTTGTGGTTATAATTTTCAAGAATCTATTTCTGTACCCTTTTATGGAGAATTCAAATCTCTAGTAGAAAATCCTCTTCAACTAAAACCTTCCCATTGCATTTGAGCAACCCACAGACCACTTGGAGAACTTTCAAAGACCAGCCTTTGAGAACCTATAATTTAGAGCATCAAAGGAATCATGATGTCTTGAGTTGAGGAGGACCAAAAAGATACTTGGTACAGTTCCCTCCCAAATTTAAAAATGAGTAAAGCAAACAATTTATATTTATTTAGGTATGAAAACTGTCTTAAAGTGATTAACTGTGGAAACTAGATGTCAGCTGAGACCTTCCCTGCCATTTGGGGATTTGGGAAACTTTCTAATCAGACTCTACTAGACTTCTGTATTCACAAATATTTTCACCTCCCTTCCATCTGGAAACTTATACTCCTTGGAGATTTCTGTAACTGCTGTTTCTCTAAATCACCTGAAAAAGCTAGTAATGTCACAGAGAAGTCCCAGGGAGTCACATGACACCACATTCCACATTCTGCCACCTCCTGTGCTCTCCTCTCTCCTCTCTTCCCTCCCCCACTTCCGAACCTCACCTCTGCTCCATCAGCAGGGGCAAATGATCCTGTCTCCTTGCACTGTGTGCCCTTTCCAGATGGTCTTGGCATCAGCTAGATCCACCTTCACCCTCTCCACCTCCTCAGAAACTCACCTGCTCGAGTGGCCCTGTTGAGAATTTTTCCAACAAGCATGAGACTGCTGTGAAGAGGACATTATCTACCAGCCAATGAAATGATAAAAATATCATCTCTTTATGTATATGGCAGGCAAAAAGATCATAAAATCATGAAACTACATGAAAAGCTATTTAGTTTCTTTATATATATGTATATATGTACATATATATATGTGTGTGTGTTATATACATATTGTACTTTAGATTCTGGGGTACTTGTACAGAACATGCAGGATTGTTGCATAGGTGCACACATGGCAATGTGGTTTGCTGCCTCCATCCCCCTGTCACCTATATCTGGCATTTCTCCCCATGTTATTCCTCCCCAACCTCCCTACCCCCACTGTCCCTCCTCTAGTCCCTCCCAGCGGACCCTGGTGTGTGATGCTCCCCTCCCTGTGCCCATGTGTTCTCATTGTTAAACACCCACCTATGAGTAAGAACATGCGGTGTTTGATTTTCTGTTCTTGTGTCAGTTTGCTGAGAATGATGGTTTCCAAATTCATCCATGTCCCTACAAAGCACACAAACTCATCGTTTTTTATGGCTGCATAGTATTCCATGGTGTATATGTGCCACATTTTCCTTGTCCAGTCTATCATTGATGGGCATTTGGGTTGGTTCTAGGTCTTTGCTATCGTAAACAGTTCCACAATGAACATACCTGTGCATGTGTCTTTATAATAGAACGATCTATAATCCTTTGGATATATACCTAGGAATGGGATTGCTGGGTCAAATGGAATTTCTATTTCTAGGTCCTTGAGGAATCACCACACTGTCTTCCACAATGGTTGAACTAATTTACACTCCCACCAACAGTGTGAAAGTGTTCCTGTTTCTCCACATCCTCTCCAGCATCTGTTGTCTGCTATTTAGTTTCTTCCTCCTCACCTAGGCCCAGAGTATGCCTAGGTGATGTCAAAGGCTTCCCCTCCATAATTCCTTTCCTTAGAGGGTTCAGCAAATGTTAATTATCTTAATCTTAAGCCTCTCTCAATACTATTTAAGCAGCAGGAGTGACTTAGCAAGGCCGTAGGGCTAGGAAGGGTCTGAAGTACCCTGCCACAGCAGGCATTACCCCTTCAGTTGTATCATGGGGTGATCCAGGGAGAATGGAAAGGGGCAGAGAGGTCTGAACAGTGAGGGTAGGGAGGAGGAGGAGGCTGGAGGGAGTCTTTAGGGGAGTTGGAAGCTATACAGTTGGTGCAAAGGTAATTGTGGTGTTTGCCACTGAAAGTAACTATGTATTTCTATGTAGAAAGAGCTGTGCTGGAGTCTACAGAAGGCACATGCAATGGAAAGCTCTGGCTTTAAGGAGGCTGCAGGCAGAAACTGACAAAGGTGTTGCCAGAGGGATTCCAGGAATTCCGAGGAGCTGAGGGGAGGTGGGGTGCAGGGAGCACCTCAGGCTGATGTGGAGGTAGACAAATAAAGGCTGGTAAAGACACACGCCCATCTGAGAAAAGATGTGTCTTTGTAGGTTTGCAGGTAATATTAGATGAAACCAGAGAGCTCAGCATTGAGAGCAGATGCCAATGGTGGCAGCAAGGCAAGGCAGGAGCTTCCAACTGTTCTTAAAAGGAAATCTTATGCCAAAGGTGAAAATACAAAATGGACTAAAGCAGAACTATGCAGCGGGGATGGGGTGGGATGAAAATCGTCTGAGAACTGCTGGTTCAAAAGAAGGCCCTCGGTGGCAGGCTGCTTTGCTGCAGAGTTCCTGACCAAGAGCCCCACAGGGTAGGCTTCACACTCATCAGAGTCTGAGAGACCATCAGGCTGGAGATCAAGTGCAGGACATGGAGGTAAACACCAAATGTCAACTACTTTTCTTAGTGAGAAAAATGGACTGGACCCTTCACAATTTTCTGTGCTTAACTATGTGGCAAACTAAGTCATAATCAGAAACCTCTTTATTAATTTAGCATGAGAAAGCATGATCATCAGTCTGGAACTGTGATTCAAAGTCTGTATCCTTAACATTCTCTTTTCATATAGACATATGGAAGAACATAATGAGAATGAATCAATTCAGGGAAAAGTAAAGAATAAAATCAAATTTTTAATCACATCAGCTAAAATATTCTGATATTTATATCTTCTAAATCAACAGACTCCAAATTTTGATGATAGTACACCCCAATCAGCAAAACCTAGTGGGGCCCACATTGCCAGTATGTGATATTTATTTATGAGTTATGTGTATCTTCTACTGACATTTTGAATATTAAACAGTAATCAAAATTAATTTAAAAATGGGCCCGGTGTGGTGGCTCACGTCTGTAATCCCAGCACTTTGGGAGGCCAAGGTGGGTGGATCACCTGAGGTCAGGAGTTTGAGACTAGCCTGACTGCCATAGTGAAACCCCATCTCTACTGAAAATACAAAAATTAGCCAGGCATGGTGGCAAGTGCCTGTAGTCCCAGCTACTTGAGAGTCTGAGGCAGAAGAATCGCTTGAAGCTGGGAGGCGGAGGTTGCAGTGAGCCTGGATGACAGAGCGAGACTCCATCTCAAAAAAGAAAGAAAGTTCTTGCATTTTCTTTCGTTGTTACAGTGGGATATTTCAACTATCACTTAATAAAATAAACAGATTTTATATACATGAATTTCCTGTATATGGCTCTTTTTTGGATGGATATATTGAAAACATTCTATAAAACACATTAGGTGTGTGGTGATTACTTTCCTCAGGTGTGCTATAATGAGATTATTATAGTAACTGTGTGGTAACTATGGTCATCCCAATATGTAGGAACTCTCCAAGCTCCTAACTTTTGTGTTTGCCCTTTGATCTTGTCTACCTTTGAAGGGTATGCTGTTATCCTTCCTTGCATGGAAGTACTATGATCATTAAAAATACTGAAGACATTAAACAAGTAAGCAAATCTGACTGTCCATTTCATATGTGCAAAAGTTAGGACTAAACTGGTTTCTTATCTTGCAGAAACATAACTATAATTTCATTTCAGAGTTCAAACATCCTTGACTTGATAGAATGTTTCTCTTCAATGACCATCCCACCTCATCAAGAAATGATTGTTATTGTTTGGATCAGTATCCATATTAACACATAATAAAGAAAATGATTTGAATTGAACATATCGACTGTGAGATAATTCAGTTTTTACTATATCACTAAGTACACTGTAGTTCAGCTGACTTGTAAAAAGTTTTTTATAGGCTTTTCTCAATGAAAAAAAACTAGAAATTGATTAACAGTCACTGGCACAATCTCCTTAAGCTGGCTAACCATTCCATAATGTTTTCCTGTCATTGGAATTATTCCCCCAGAACATATTTATACATGAAACTTGAACTCTTCATCATAGTTATTTATAATATAGTCCTTCCTGGTTGTATGTGGTTCAGAGCTAGTTGTGTTTCTTAGTGATTAAGTTGCTAAACACAATTTTTCCTTTATACCAAGTTGGCAATATGTGTGTATTCGTCAAGTTGAAACAGACAGCACTTTGTTAGCTGTATAGACTGGCTAGAAAGGTGAGAGCCTGTACCAAAGCAATGAGAGTAGGGATACAGAGAAACAAATACATCAAGGCAATATTCACGAGGCCAAGTTGAAGGAGTAGGATGCGGATATGGGATGAAGGGGTAGAAGGAATATGCTAGAGACTGTTTTCAGGTTTCTGGCTTGGATACCTAGATGGATGGTGATATTAGTAAATACTATAGAGAATACAGGAGAAATATGAGATTTGAAACAAAGTTAATGGGCTTACTTCTGTGCCACATGCTGAGTTTGAGGTTCTTGAATAGATTGATCATTCATCATGGTTTGCCTGAACTGTGCGGATTTACGCCTGTTTTCCTAGTTTAATTAGTAGTTGCACCCTCTTTCCTCTCAGAAAGAAAAGAAAAGTACTTGACTGGCTTCATTTGTCCTCAGAGTTGGTCTCCTAGGTCATCAGCCACTTCCTGAAAATGTCAGGTTATGGCGCCACTAGAAAGTGGTACTAGAGTTACCTTCTTGGCTACAGATTCATCTGAAATTTCCAAGCAAACATTTTTGATGCAATTTTTCACTGCCTCTTGGCAGTTATGTATAGGATTGTAGTATTACTAACCCAATGTATTTGTTTATATGTAGCAGCAAGGCACTGGTGTTTAAATGAGAAATTCTGAGCATTTGTTTCTGTTAGCTCACTGACTCAATACTTACAGTCAAATAATTGCTTTGACTTTAAACTTTTAAATTTCTCACCTGTAAATGCCACTTAAGTTCAGATGATTTTGTTACATTATTAGCCAGTACTTCTCTGCAACTAACAGTATGATTTTAACACTTTGTCTTCAATATGGCTACAAAATCTATAGAGATTATACTTCAGACTAAAACTATATGAGGATCTTTGATTTTTGTTTCTTTGGAATGACTTCCATTGTCATCATCTGGTTTATCACTACTGCCACATTCTGTCAAATATGCCTTTACAGGACATATATATCTATGCACAGAAAATAGCATTTGGCAAGGGTATTGTTAGATTCTAGGAAATTGGCATTTTTTATATTTTTCAAATTTTCTACCATAATCATGTATTTCTTGAATCAGAAATTATGTTTGATTTCTTAAAAAAAAATAAAGCCCAGAAAGGCTTATTTTACTGCTTATCAATTAGGGTCAAAAATAGTACAAATTTAACTTCTTCTATTTAGTTAACAATATTAGCTACAAATTAAATATAGGCTTGATTAAAAACTAAAACGATCATGAAAAACTAGCAGGTTAAAATACCCAAATGCTGATTTTCTCAAAACTCGACGCACTGTTGGCTTCCTGCTGACCGCTCGCTCTACCTCCCACATGTAGCACGCCGCTCACACCTGCTGTGACTCAGCGTGCGAGTGTGACAGCAGGTGAACAGGCCTCCCCGTTTCACTGGATGGCTCCACAGACCACATGCTTGGATGTTGCAACAACATCAAATTGCCGTAAAAGTGTCTGAACAGTTACTCTCAATTTCCAACCCATCAGAAGCACAGGGGCAAAGAGTTCTGCAGGACATCCCTTGATAGCACTGACCTGTATGGATTTACACTCCCTCATCCGGGAACAAGCAACACCACCACTAAATGTTCTTTTTCCTGGCTGGATGTTTCTGGAACACCCAATCTCCTCCCCCTCCCACCCCGCCCCAAGGTTGCAGGAGTCGGGGGTATGAAGGAGAAGCTTGTGGTCTCACCTGCCCCTTCAGCTTCCTCTTCTCTACACCTTCCTGGGACTAAAAAGACTTTTCTCTCACCTCTTTTTATTTCCTATAAAACTTTTGTGGTCCTGTCTGGATTTTCATATGTTAAAGTAGGAGATCAAAGCATTTGGAAGAACTTTTTTCTCTCTGAATAATGCCTAGTTTTCAAGTTTAGTGTTTTGCCAAAACATCCTGTCCTGAATAACTAAAACTGTTATCCAAAATACATTTTTTCCATTTTGCATTTCTACTGTAACAAGATGAGAGACAGATGATGAGGGGGAAGGCATGCATTCCCCAAAATGTAAGAAGAAAAGTACATTGACATTTTTTCAGGTTCTTTCTTTAGAGGGCTTTATCAGTGGACTTCTACAGAAGGATGTGCAGTGCACTCCACAACTCACAGTGTGCCTGCATGCTGTACCAGCACTAGCCGTGCAATGTGGTGGTTAGCGGCTCTCCAAGGACTCTGGGTTGTCTGTCACGATCAGTGTTTCCCTCATTAAGACTCCAGCTTTAGTAGTTCCAGGCTTTGCTCTTTAATCTCTTCCTGCCCGGTGCCACCAGGGACGCTCTCACCTACCACAGGAAGTCTCCAATTCATAAATGGTCTATGGTCTGAGCATCTGTAAGTGTAGCACTTGAAACCCAGAGCTCATTTTTCTGCAAAGAGAATGTTATAAGTGTGTGTTGGGTCTCCGGGTCAACCCACAAAGGCCCATTCAACTCCTACTGCAGGTAATGAATTTTCCCTTTGCTCCTTTTATAGATCATAGAATTATGGAATGTCAGAGCTTAAATAGAATTTAGAACATCATGTTACACAGTGGTAACAGGGTTGTCTTCCACTGTATTCTAAGAACCCCCACGTTCCATCTAAGTGAGACATTAGGTAGGGGCCTGTGGTCTAGCCTGGGAACCCAGTCACCCTTTACGATATTGTGAATCAAATAGTTATGAACAGAAATAGTCATGAACAGAAATAGTCTTCCACAGAGAACATCATCTCAGCTACTTTTCTTTATGCCTTTGAGGCACACTGCAAGGAGCGGGGTTTTGTCAATGAGGTCTCTCCATCTATGTGCAGGCATGGCCGATATTTATGCACCTAAAATCAATATCATCATGGGAGTCACCATTAAGAAAACCACCGGGCTCAGTTGTGGGAGTAGAGGTGAGAAGGAACCCCTCTTGGCTTTCATTTAGTCAAGCATACTTCCATCCTAGGGGATCTGTTTCCCATCCTTTCTGTCTGAGATGCCTTTGTCTGGGAACCCCCCGGTACACTCTCACTTCATCTGCTCTGTGCTCAAGAAC
>PVKP010039478.1:0-20118 GCA_004027715.1 Plecturocebus donacophilus
ATTAGCCACCACTGGTCATTTAACAAGTAGAAAATGTCACTGATATACTGTTTATTTAAAAATGTTTCCTTTGGCTGGGTGCAGTGGCTCACGCCTGTAATCCGAGCACTTTGGGAGGCCGAGGTGGGTGGATCACGAGATCAGGAGTTCGAGACCAGCCTGACCAACATGGTGAAACCTCTTCTCTTTTTTTTTTCTTTTTTTTTTTTTTTTAAGATGGGGTTTCACCATGATGGCCAGGCTGGTCTTGAACTCCTGACCTCAGGTGATCCGCCCACCTCGGCCTCCCAAAGTGCTAGGATTATAGGCGTGAGCCACCGCACCCGGCCGTGAAACCTCTTCTCTATAAAAAAATAAAAATAAAATAAATAAAAAATAAAATGTTTCCTTTAGGCCATGGGTGGTGGCTCGCCCCTATAATCCCAGCACTTTGGGAGGCCTAGGAGGGTGAATCACCTGAGGTCAGGAGTTTGAGACCAGCCTGGCTAACATGGTGAAACCCCATCTGTACTAAAAATACAAATTAGCTGGGCATGGTGGTGTGTGCATGCAATTCCAGCTACCCCAGCTGCTCAGGAGGCTGAGGCAGGAGAATCCCTTGAACTCGGGAGGCGAAAGTTGCAGTGAGCCAAGATCGCACCCACTGCACTCCAGCCTGGGCAATAGAATGAGATTCCATCTCAAAAAAATAAAAAATAAAAATAAAATGCTTCCTTTAGTGTCTTATTTTAATGACAATAGAAAAGATTCATAGTTTTATATACGTTCATTCAAAGTTTCCATCTTCCCCCTCCTAATTTTGGCTCCAGTTTTTTTATTTTTGTTTTTGTTTTTGAGGCAGAGTCTTGCTCTGTGACCCAGTCTGGAGTTCAGTGGCTGGATCCCTGCTCACCGCAACCTCCCCCTCTCGGTTCAAGGGATTCTCCTGCCTGATCCTCCTGAGTAGCTGGGATTACGGGCACCGCCCCCATGTCCGGCAGCTCTGGATTTCTTTTGTTTGTTTGCTTTTTGAGTTGGGATCCTCGCTGTGTCACCCAGGCTGGAGTGCACTGACACATTCATAGCTCACTGCAACCTCAAACTCCTGAACTCAAGTCATCCTCCCGCCTCAGCCTGCTGATTAGTGGGACTGCAGTCCCAATTAGCAGGGACCACTGCAAGCTGTAGAAGTTATGGAAGGGATATTCTGTAAGATAAGGACAACTGATTATCAGAAGGAATGAGAACATTGTTAAAACGCAGGCTCAGGCCAGGCGCGGTGGCTCATGCCTGTAATCCCAGCACTTTAGGAGGCCGAGGAGGGTGAATCACGAGGTCAAGAGATCAAGACCATCCTGGCCAACGCGATGAAACCCCATCTCAAGGAAAAAAGAGCAAAATGAAACCTGGTGCTCTGAATGAAGAGACCCCCCCAAATAGGCTTTGTGTGAGCAACATGGCTGTTTATGCACCTGGGTGCAGGTGGGCTGAGGCTGAAAAGGGCGTCAGCAGAGGGCGGTGGGATAGGAGTTGGTTTTACAGGTTTGGGGTGGGCAGTAGGAAGTTACAGACGTTAAGTTTAGGGAGGTTTTTTGCAAGCTGGCAAGTGGGTTTGCAAGCTGGGAGGGGGTCGTAGGGTGTGGCATCAAGGTTGGCCAAGGTCGGTCACAAAGTCCAGTGGCCTTGTCAATTGAGGTGGGAATAAGAAACAGTAGAGAGTGTCTCAGAGTTCAGTAGGCTCCGCGGGGGTTGATCATTTCTTCCTCTTTCTAGGATCTTACAGCCATTTCAGGTTTTCGAATCCGGGAGGCCCTCCGGAGGTGTGCCTGCGTTTCATGGGGGTCACCATGCCATCCACGGCGCGGTCAGACCTTACAAACATGATCCTGCTCCTCTAGGTAACAGGAATGTTTCCAGTAGGCGATGGAAGGATTGAAGTAATACTTCAGGAAATTTTAATGTGGCCTTGTTTGTAGAATGGACGTAATGCGGAGGAGGAAGGCGGAGGTGGGCACATCAGTCTGAGGGAGGCGGCTTTTCTACAGCTAAGAGACAACAGGTCACCCGAGTGGGAAAGACGGGCTTTGAGACCAAACTGAGTGAGTTCCAGTCCCAGCTGTGCCCCTTGCTAATCACATGACTTTGAATAAATTACCGAACCTTGCGCTTTGGTTTTCTGCTTCATAAAATATAGATACGAAAGTCTAAAACCCATCTCGTAGGGTTTCTATGAGAATTAGAAAATGTGTGTTAAAAGCCTTAGCACCGTACTTGGAACGTGGTAAACTCCCAAATAAACTGGCGCTTTTTATTATCGCTGTTGTGTCATTTGTGACACTACATAAAACCAAAGAAAAGTCTTTTAATGTCGTTAACAGCAATAACAAAAAGTTCCCAAAAGGCACCCACCTACAATCTATTTTTTTCTTTTTTTTTTTTTGAGACAGAGTCTCACTGTGTTGCCAGGCGCCAGGCTGGAGTGCGGTGGTGCGATCTCGGCTCAGTGCAACCTCTGCCTCCTGGGTTCAAGCAATTCTCCTGCCTCAGCCTCCCGAGTAGCTGGGACCACAGGCGCACACCACCACGCCCAGCTAGTTTTTGTATTTTTAGCAGAGACAGGGTTTCACCATGTTGGCCAGGATGGTCTCGATCTCTTGAACCCATGATCCGCTCACCTTGGCCTCCCAAAGTGCTGGGATTACAGGCGTGAGCCACCGCACCCGGTCTCAATCTATTTTTTTCTTAGCAGCGACTTAAAAGAATCAATTGAGGCTGGGCATGCAGTGGCTCACGAATCCCAGCACTTTGGGAGGCTGAGGTGGAGTGGTCAGGAGTTCGAGACCAGCCTGGCCAACATAGTGAAACCCCATCTCTACTAAAAATACAAAAATTAGCTGGGCGTACTGGCGGGCACCTGTGAGTCTGAGGCAGGAGAATCGCTCGAACCCAGGAGGAGGTGGAGGTTGCAGTGAGCCGAGACTGTGTCACTATACTCCAGCCTGGCTGACAGGGTGAGAATCTGTCTCAAAAAAAGAATCAATTGGTCTTGGTCTTGAGCTGGTCGTCGCTAACTACAGTGGGTGCAGCTTCCGAAAGAGGAAAAGCAGGATCTCGCGTTAAGCGCCGACCCTTCTCCCACCCTTCTGCAACTCAGTCCTCCCAACCTCTGCAAGTCTGTCCTGGAAAACACTGAAACAGCCAGAGCAGCTCCCCGCAGTGGCTGAAGACCAGCCGACCTGAACCAGAGGGTCCCTGAAGCCGGAGTCAGGCCCGGAGCCCCAGCTGCTGCCTGAGCGTCCCAGCAGCTCCCAGGGGAAGCTTGTTCAGCGGTGCCAGCTAGGAAGACTCAACAGGAGAGGTGGGTTTTCAAGACTTGGAAGGAGAAGGATGAGATCACTGGTGTCACAAACATTCAAGTGTTTTATGTCCATCCTCTCCCTGAATCTCAGCGCCATGGATGGATACATCAGAGTCAGCTGCATCAAATATGGATCAGATATTGTAATCAGCGCTTCAATGAATATTCCCAAAGCCAAAACGCAATCATTTCTAATTCCATCCATAGGACAATTTTATACTTGGAGGCCAAGCTGTGTAGCCCACAGCCCGCAGGCTGCAGGCATCTCTGAAATCGGCCCAACACAAATTCGTAAACTTTCTTAAAACATTATGAGATTTTTTTGTGATTGTTTTTCTTTTGTAGCTCATAAGCGATCGTTAGTGTTCGTGTATTTTATGTGTGGCCCAAGACAGTCTCCTTCTTCCAATGTGGCCTTGGGAAGCCAAAAGATTGGATATCCTGGTAACTAGGCATTCAGATAAAAACAGAAAAAAATCAGCAGGAATCCAAATATTAAGTCACTTAAACCTGAATATCAAGACATTTGGGAACCTAAACCCCAAATCACAGTAATGTTTATAGGGTAAATATTCCCCCAAAGTGATTAGAATTTGTTTACTTATTTTTAAAAAATATGTTAGAAGCCAGATGCATTGGCTCACTCCTGTAATCCCAACACTTAGGGAAGCAGACGGGAGGACCTGCCTGAGCAATGAAGCAAGACCCCGCCCTGCTCTCCACAAAAATGCAAACCACCAACATCTGATCAGAAATGCCTGAGGAACAAATGAAAGAGCTGGCAGACCCATGGTCAAGAAGAAGGTGCCCTAGAGAAGAGAAATACGCGGGCCTGGTCACCTCAGGATGTGGTTACACAGTTTGACTCAAAGCTGTCTGTGGGCAGTCACTTGGTACTGGCCCAAGTCTAAGAGAATCCCAGAGCCCAGATATAAGGATGTGGCATCTTTTGTGGAAGGCACGTTCTGGTTTTCTCCAATCATTGTCAGTGGATGCCCGGCACTGACTGATCTAGGACTATAAAAAGAGCTGTGGTGGCCGGGCACGGTGGCCCACACCTGTAATCCCAGCAATTTGGGAGGCCGAGGCAGTGGATCACTTGAGGTCAGGAGTTTGAGACCAGCCTGGCCAACATGGTGAAATCCCGTCTCTACTGAATATACAAAAATTAGTCAGGCGTGGTGGCCCATGCCTGTAATCCCAGCTACTCAGGAGGCTGAGGCAGGAGAATTTGCTTGAACCCAGGAGGCAGAGGTTGGAGTGAGCCAAGGTGGCACCACTGCACTCCAGCCTGCGCAACAGAGCAAGACTCTATTTCACCAAAAAAAAAAGAAAAGAAAGAAAATTAATTTAAAAAATCAAATAAATACAAATACAAATATAAAAATCTGGGCGTGGTGGCACGCACCTGTAATCCCAGCCACCCAGGAGGCTGAGGCAAGAGAATCACTTGAACCTGGGAGGCGGAACTTGCAGTGAGCCAAGATTGCGCCACTCCACACCAGCCTGGGCGACTGAGCGAGATCCTGTCTCAAAAAAAATAAATAAATAAAACCTGTGGGTAGAGTCAAGTATTTATTTATCCAAAATCATTCATTTAGTAGCAACCATCTTCTGGAAAGGCTCTGGGAGTGCAGAAATAAACACAGCACAATCATCGCACCTTCCCAGGGCTCAGGCTATGAGATCGATCAGTCACTCTAGCAGGATAGGTGACTTGAGGGTAGGGCACCACAGCCATGAGATGCACTCTGAAGTCTTCAGGGACCCTGTACCTTTTCTTGAGCTCGGGTCCTTAAATTCTGAAGCTCAGGCCCTCATCTGTGAAGATGTTGATAAGATACCTAATGGACCAAGTTACAGTAAGTTCTGAAATGTGTCTAACAGATGGTGGCCCCTCTGGAAACAGTAACTGTTATCCATAATTTATGATGATTATTATAACACAAAGGGGCAGACGAGACCCTCCAGGGGATGATTGCTTTCTCCTGCCCAGCAGGGGCCAGAAAAGCTTAGCAGAGAAGGCGACATTTGAACTGAATCTCAAGTGAGAGTTTAATCTGGGTTCATGAGCTTCTATAGGTTCAGGTGATGGGCATCAGAGAGCCTATGAGGTCTCTTCAATTGTATTCCAAACCTTATGTTGCATGCATATGGACGCCCCATACTTTCCAATATACTCTTTTTTTTTCTGTCTCTCTCTTTTTGAGACAGTGTCTCACTCTGTCGCCAGGCTGGAGTATAGCGGTGCTATCCTGGCTCTCAACCTCCCGGGCTCAAACTGTCCTCTTACTTCACCCTCCCAGGTAGCTGGGACTACAGGCACGTGCCACCATGCCCAGCTAATTTTTTGTGTATTTTTTTGTAGAAACGGGGTTTTGCCCAGGTTGGTATTGAACTCCTGGCCTCAAGCGAGCCACCTGCCTCGACCTCCTGAAGCATTGGGACTATCAGCATGAGTCACTGTGCCCAGCCCCAACACATTCTGCAAGGGTTAGTGACTACCTCAGCGGTTAAGAGCTACCTACACTGGTCCAGAAGTGTAATTAAGTTTGCCAAGTAGGCAACATAGGGAAGGTCATTTGCAGCATGGCACAGTTCAGAAAGAAGCAAAGCGGCTTCCTGGGCATACGATCTATGCAGCCACAGAGTCCAATACTCAGAGGGATGTGCTCCCTTTAATGCACTACTGTCACCCTCGAACTTTTTGATCATTTCTTTTTTGTTTTTTTTTTGAGATGGAGTCTCACTCTGTCGCCAGGCTGGAGTGCAGTGGCGCGATCTCAGCTCATGGCAACCTCCGCCTCCCTGGTTCAAGCAATTCTCCTGCCTCGGCCTCCTGAGTAGCTGGGACTACAGGCACGTGCCACTATGCCCGGCTAATTTTTGTATTTTTAGTAGAGATGGGTTTCACCATGTCAGCCAGGCTGGTCTCGAACTCCTGACCTTGTGATCCACCCACCTCGGCCTCCCAAGGTGCTGGGATTACAGGTGTGAGCCACCGCACCTGGCCAATGATTTCTTAACAAGAAGCAAGCCCAGGACCCTGGGAACAGCAGCGCAGGTGAAGGGCAGAGCTGGAGAGCGGCGGTGTGGTTGGCTTCAGGCTCCAGGGAAGCCAGAGGCACACTGAGTCCTGAAAGTGAGCAAAGCCCCTCTCACAGAGAACCGGGCTAACTCGCAGGAAAGCTGAAATAAGAGCCTTGCAAATTATCTACCTGTGCTTCTGAGAAGCGTGGCATTTTCAGAAAATTCCCAGCAGGTGGTGGGCACAGGTGCTGGGTGGGAAATCGTAGGAGATGAGGTTAAAAAAGACAGACCCGGTGAAAGATGTGAAGATTCTAGCCTGGCTAATTTTTGTATTTTTGTAGAGATGGAGTTTTACCATGTTGGCCAGGCTGGTCTCAAACGCCTGACCTCAGGTGGTTCCCTGCCGTGGCCTCCAGAGTGCTGGGATTACAGGTGTGAGCCACTCCATGGGGCCTTCTCTTCCGCACGTGCCTCTTCCTGAACTCTGCTGGTTCCTTCACCTCATCTTAGGAACTTGACCAAGTGGCTCCCAAATCTAAAAACCTGCAGCTGCTTCCAGCCCTCCCTTCGGTCCTTGCTAGCCGAGTCCACGCCCTCGCCTCACCCTCTCCTTGGTTTGTCTTCCCCGCAGCCATTCCTCCCAATCCTCACCGGTAACCGTCTCATAAATGGACACACGGGACTTTTTCTCTCCTCTTATTTCAGCTCCCCGGCGAGTTAGCCCAAAGAAGGGCTCTGCTGACTTTGGGACCACGGTGCAGCCCTGGCTTCCCTGGAGCCCGGAGCCAGCTGGCTGCCACTCCCAAGCTCTGTCCTGTAATCCCAGCTATTCGGGAGGCTGAGGCTGGAGAACCGCTTGAACCCAAGAGGCGGAGGTTGCAGTGAGCCGAGATCGTGCCACTGCACTCTAGCCTGGGTGACAGCCTGAGAGTACGTCTCAAAAAAAAAAAAAAAAAAGGAGGAGAAGGCCCCTTGGAGGAGCAGCGGCTCAGATGATGTCAGCAAGAGGGGCCCAGACCTGGGTTGGGGCTAGAAAGGAGCCTCCCAGGGACTGCCTCTGAGCCTGAAAACATGGAATCCAGGTTCCCAGTGGAGGATGTGTGGGGCACGAAGTGCAGCGGGACCCCACAGGTGGGTGGCATCCTTTTACTCCACAGAAGTTGCAAGCTAACGCCTGGTGGGAAGAGGGAAGAGGCGGGGTGGAAGGCTTTAAGGGAGAACGTGCTGAGAGTGTCCTGAGCGGGGACAGGAGGAAACATGCCAGCATTGCCAAGGATTCAGTGGAGAATGAAACTAGCCCGTGAGTGTCTGTAGTTGCACTCAGCGGCCTTTGCGTGCTGTGTGTCCCAAATCGCTTCTCACCGTCTCCAATGCTAACAGTAGCCCAGGCAAACAAGAACTTTTCTTAAGGTGACTGTGTGGTCCCCAATCCCGTTCCCCAGCCCACCCATCTACACAGCACACAGCGTGATCTTTCTCCACTCCCCTCCTTAAGACCATCCAGTTACCATCACACTTAGAGCAAAATCCTCAGAATAAAATTCACTGGCCCGCCTGATTGGGGCACTCACCTCTTCTCCCTACACTTTGTCCCTCACGTACTGTGTCCCCACCACTTTGCCGTCCCCTCCGTCCTCAGAGGCGCCAGGCTGCTTCCTGCCTCGGGACTCGGGTGGTCGCTGTTCCCATGCTTAGAAGATTTTCCCCCGGCTGGCCACCACAGCTGCTTTCATCACCCACATCTTCCTGGTATTTGCTCGTACCTGAAATGGTTCTACGGATGTATCTGTTCACACATTTATTGTTTTCTGCCACTGAAATGTGAGTTCCTTGGATGCAGGGTCTGTTTGTGTTCTTTATTGTCCAACCCTGATTGGCTCCTGTTAGGAACTTGATAAATATTTGTTGGCTGGCTGGCGGCTGTGCAGGAATTGAGAGGGCTGGTGGCTGGTTGATGCAGGAATATGGCTGGAAAAGTAGCAATGCAACTATGTACAATTCCTACAGGGCTGCATTCGGGTAACACTCGTTTAATTAAAAGTGAGTAAATGCATAGAGATGGCCAGGGGAGACTAGGAAATGATTGCAGCCAAAATACGGCGAACTGTACAACTTTAGGCCTAGAAAGAACTTTAAAGATGGAGTCACAATGGTCTCCATAGGTTAGAAAAGGGAGTCCTCTCCCGAAATGCAGGCGCCCAGGCTGTTCACACTGCCAGTCCGTGACCAAGCCAGGTCACATCTATTTGTCTTGCCCTTGGTTTTGAACTTTTCTGGAAACGCAATTGTTGTGTTACACATTAGTTAGGGTGTTGAAGCCTCTCTCCACCCTTTCTAAAATATTATCACTATCTCTCCCTGGGAAATAATGATTGGAGTTTGCCCTCCCTGTGGCCATATTTCATCCCAACATTAGAAAAAGGTGAGTAACTTCATTTTTGCGCCTTGCATTGAAACGCATCTCTGCATCTGGAATAAATCGCATTTAAGAACATCCTCTAGTTTCTAAGTCGTTATGTATTTATGAAGGCTCAGGCTCGGAGCGTCAGAATTAACTGAGGTCAGGAAATATTGCAACGTAGACTTTTGATTCATTGCTGGGTTTTTTCCCCGGAAGTCAAGAAGTGGGCTTGCACATAGGGGTGGCCTATTTGTTTTGTCAAGAACCTAGACATGCTCTGGAATAAGTAGAAGACAGCCCACCTGGCACTCAGGGAACAGGAAGCGCGTGCTCTCCAGACGTGTGGCTGTCCCCTCCTGCCCTCTCACTAAGCTGCTATTTGTTCAGACGGTTCTTGGCCTTGGGCAGAAGGGCAGAGCTGCCAGCACAGAGGCATTTTTCCCAGAAGCCCTTGGAAGGAGCACAATCCAAACTTGTTTCTAGAAGAGTCTGCAGCAAAGCCCTCCTGGCTGCCTGCATCCCCGTTCATGGCTACAGGGACCTCAGTGGACTCACAGAGGTGGCACATCTCATTCTGAAAATGGCAGTATTCTGGAAAGCCGTATGCTGATAGCAGCGTTCATGAGTCTGTTCGTTCGTTCCTGCAGCAAGTGGCTGTGCAGCGCTTGTTCTGTGCTGCGCCCTGGGCTAGACACGGAGGAACCAGGTCTGCAAAACAGGTGGCTGAGGCCGGGCGCCACGGCTCACATCTGCAATCCCAGCACGCTGGGAGGCGGTGGGCAGATCACCTGAGCTCAGGAGTTCGAGAGCGGCCTGAGCAACATGGTGAAACCAGGTCTCTTCTGAAAATACAAAAATCAGCTGTGGGTGGTGGCACACACCTGTGGTCCTGGCTACTGGAGAGGCAAAGGTGTGAGGACCCACTTGAGCCTGTGAGGTGGACGTCGCAGTGAGTGGAGATGATGCCACCGCTCTCCAGCCTGGGTGACAGAGTGAGACTCCAAAAAAAAAAAAGAAAAACAAGTGGTGAAAAGTTTTGGCTCTGGGAGAGCTACCTATCTTCTCTCTAAGTCCCTGTTTCCTTCTAGCTACAGATTATAATTTCTTTTTGAGACAGAGTCTTGCTCTGTCGCCCAGGCTGGAGTGCAGTGGCCTGATCTCAGCTCACTGCAACCTCCGCCTCCAGGGTTCAAGCAATTCTCCTGCCTCAGCCTCCTGAGTAGCTGGGATTACAGGCACGTGCCACCACGCCCGGTGAATTTTTGTATTTTAAGTAGAGACGGGGTTTCACCATGTTGGTCAGGCTGGTATCAAACTCCTGACCTCGTGGTCTGCCTGCCTCAGCCTCCCAAAGTGCCGGAATTACAGGCGTGAGCCACCGTGCCCGGCCAGATTATAATTTTAAAAGGTCAAAACAATTCACAATCCTTATTTATTTAGGCAAATAACTTTTGCTAAGGTTATTATCTTCTTTTTTTGAGACGGGAGTCTTACTCTGTTGCCCAGGCTGGAGTGCACTGGTGTGATCTTGGCTCACTGCCAAGATCCTGTGGGTTCAAGAACCCACCTCCTGTGTTCAAGTGATTCTCATGCCTCAGGCACCCGAGTAGCTGGGATTACAGGAGTGCACCATCACACTGGGCTAATTTTTGTATTTTTAGTAGAGATGGAGTTTCACCATGTTGACCAGGTTGGTCTCGAACTCCTGACTTCAGGTGATCCACCCACCTCTGTTTCCCAAAGTGCTGGAGTTACAGGTATGAGCCACTGCACCTGGTCTTTTTTTTTTTTTTTTTTTGAGACAGAGTCTCATTCTGTCACCCAGTTTGGAGTGCAGTGGCCTGATCTCAGCTCACTGCAACCTCCACCTCCAGGGTTCAAGCGATTCTTCTGCCTCAGCCTCCTGAGTAGCTGGGATTACAGGTGCCCACCATCATGCCTGGCTAATTTTTCTATTTTTATAGAGATTTGGTTTCCCCATGTTGGCCAGGCTGGCCTTGAGCTCCTAACCTCAGGTGATCCACCCGCCTCAGCTTCCCAAAGTGCCGGCATTACAGGTGTGAGCCACCGCGCCTAGCCTAATGTCTTTTGTTGTTTTTTTTTAATATAAAGTTTTGCTCTTGTCACCCAGGCTGGGGTGCAATACTGCCATCTTGGCTCACTGAAACCTCTGCCTCCCGGGTTCAAGCAATTCTGCTCAGTCTCCTAAGTAGCTGGGATTATAGGCATGTACCAACACAGCTAATTTTTATATTTTTAGTAGAGATGGGGTTTCACCATGTTGGCCAGGCTGGTCTCTGACTCCTGACCTCAGGTGATCTGCCTGCCTCGGCCTCCCAAAGTGCTGGGATTACAGGGATGAGCCCCTGCACCCAGCCCTGTCTTATTTTAAAACAGAGATGAGGGTCTCACTGTGTTGCCCAGGCTGGTCTTGAACTCCTGAGCTCAAGTGATCCACCCACCGTGGCCTCCCAAAGTGCTGAGATTACAGGCGTGAGCCACCGCACCAAGCCTGCTAACTTCTTTGCACACATGGGTTTCTTGCAATCCATTATATCTTCCAATGTTCCTTCCTCTTGCTGGAGAATGTCCTTTATTCATTGTTTCAGAGAGGGTTAGTAGGTCCTAAAGTGTCTTACTCTTAGAAGATCCAAAATGTCATATTTTACTCCTAATATTGACTAGGAGATTGATGGAGAATAAAATTCTAAGATCAAGGATATTTTCTTCAGCACTTTGATGGTGTCACTAAAATCTTCTTAAAGACCACGAGGCTGATGTCAGTCTCACCCTTATTCTTTGGTAGGTAATCTGCCTGATTGTCTCTGATAGCTGTTAGGATTTTCTTCTTTATTCTTAACTACCCCCTATTTAGGTGTGGAGTTTTTTGATTATTTTTATTCTTCTCAGGACTCAGTAAGATCCTTAATATGAGAACTATGTTCTAGGGAATTCTGTGATTGTTATGTCATATACTTCTCTTCAAAGGATTATGTCCAATTTTTTTTTTTTGAGATGGAGTCTTGCTCTGTGGCCCAGGAGTGGTGAGCAAAGGGAAATTAAAAGGTTGCTCAATCACCCAGTAGTGCTGAGGCCACCAAACGAAGCTGGTCTTCAACTTAGTGATAACATACATTGCTTGGCAATGACATTCATCTGCTTGGCTCTGTGATTTTCCACTCACAGGGTTGAAGAGTCCTGGAATAAAACTGAACAAAGCAGATGGCTTATTTCTTCACTTGTAAAACATTAAGTGTTAAAGTATTATAGATAATCTTTGAGGACTATCCCGCCTTAAAATCAGTGAGGATTCAAATAACTTGAGAAACCAGGTATTTGTAAAAATCGGCTGTAAAGGCAAACATCCTTTTTGGCCTTAGCCCACCTGCACCCAGGTGAATTTAAAAAAACCAAAATCTGCTGTAAAATAAATAATCAATGACTCCCTATCTATTCTCCTAAAGTTCTGAGTTTTGGGCCAGGTGTGGTGGCTCATGCCTGTAACCCCAGCACTTTGGAAGGCTGAGACAGGTGGATCACTTGAGGTCAGGAGTTCGAGACCACCCTGGCCAATATGGTGAAACCCCATCTCTATTAAAAATACAAAAATTAGCTGGGCATGGTGGCGCACACTTGTACTCCCAGCTACTCGGAGGCTGAGGCAGAAGAATCACTTGAAATAGAGAGACAGAGGTTGCAGTGAGCTGAGATCGCGCCACTGCACTGCAGTCTGGGAGGCAGAGAAAGACTCCATCTCATGCACAAAAAAAATTGCTTGAACCTGGGAGGCAGAGATTGTGATGAGCCAAGATTGTGCCACTGCACTCCAGCCTGGATGACAGAGCAAGACTCCACCTCGAAAAAAAAAGTTCCAAGTTTTGTACATTTCCCTGATAGCACATTCCTTTCATCCCTTTTCTACTTGTGGGTATAGGTGTTTAGATGTTTTCACATGCATTCTAAATAAAGGTTGGCTTACTCATGCCTGCATATTTCATTTTGATTTAGCATGAATATGCCTTGTTTTTTTCTATATAGTGTAAATTCCTGAAAATTGTATTTGTTTGAATTGTTTTTTATCGGCCTTCCCTTTATCACAGAACAATGCCACTCGGAGGGTTAATACTCAGTAAAAAGAGGCCTGGCCAGGGCGGTGGCTCATGCTTGTAATCCCAGCACTTTGGGAGGCCAAAGAGGGTGGATCACCTGAGGTGAAGATTTCAAGACCAGCCTGCCCCACATGGCGAAACCCCATCTCTACTAAAAATACAAAAACTAGCTGGGTATAGTGGCACATGCCTGTGGTCCCAGCTACTCAGGAGGCTGAGGCAGGAGAATCGGTCGAACCCTGGAGGTGGAGGTTGCGGTGAGCCGAGGTCATGCCATTGCACTCTAGCCTTGGCTACAGAGTGAGACTCCATCTCAAAAAAAAAAAAAAAATGCTGATGTCAGACTCCATTTGGAGAAGTGCTATGAGGGAGGAGGGCACAAGGAAATTCTGGTGCTTTACAAACAGGTGTTCTCTAGCACACAGAAGTTTAAGGTTGCAAATTAAGAGACGGCATTCAGGGGTGGCACTGGACATCAGCCTGAACTGGGCTTCTGATTCAGAGGGAACAAACATTAAAAATACCAGGCAAGCCAGGTGCAGTAGCTCACACCTGTCATCCCAGCACTTTGGGAGGCCAAGGCAGGCAGATCACTGGAGGTCAGGAGTTCGAGACCAGCCTGGCCAACATGGCAAAACCCTGTTACTACTAAAATACAAAAATTAGCTGGGCATGGTGGTGCACACCTTAGTCCCAGGTACTCAGGAGGCTGAGGCAGAAGAATGGCTTGAACCCAGGAAGCAGAGGTGGCAGTGAGTCAGGATCGCGCCACTGCACTCCAGCCTGGGCAACAAAGCAAGGCTCCATCTCAGAAAAAACAAGGCAGATGTGTATTGTACGTTTATGCAGAACTTTTCTAGTTTTCATTCGTATTGTGTGTGTGTATAATCTTACACTTTTCACTGATTCCTTTCATTCAATAGTTACTAAACATCTGTATATGTTAGATGTTGGTAAGGGCTACAGTGAGCACAAATCAATGAAAAACAAATCCTGCTTTCCAAAAGCAAAAACTAACAGGAGAAAGAAAGCTACGCCAGTAACCAGCAGGCACAATGGGGTACGATGCACTTTGAAAGTTCCAGTGAGGGGAGGCCACTTCTGGTTAGGGAAGAACGTCAAGGACTACTTCATGGAGGAGGGTGTTCGCATTGAGACCTAGGAGAGGGGTACGCTTCTGAAAAACAGGGATGGAGAGGTGGAGATGCTATTACGGGACATCAGCGATGGAAAACTGTTCCACAGAAAAGAGCTTGAGCTTTTCATGAGGGTCGCTATAGTGGGCAAATCAGGATGTATGGTTGGAAATATTTAACTTTAATGCCAAACCTTTCTGACAAATGGATATGGAGCTCCTTATGTTTCAGAAGCATTTCTGCAGCAGAGGAAATATTGGACTAGATTAGTGTTCTCAAGCTGAGGGATGTATGGAGCCATTTAAAAAAAATCAAATTATCTCATCATAGTATAACGGTGCACTACGCCGATCAGGTGTCCACACTGGCATCAATATGGTGACCTCCCGGGAGCCGGGGACCACCAGGTTGCCTAAGGAGCGGTAAACTGGCCCAGGTTGGAAATGGAGCAGATCAAAACTCCCATGCTGATCAGTAGTGGGATCACATCTGTGAATAGCCACTGCACTCCAGCCTGGGCAACACAGTGAGACCCCCGTCTCTTAAAAAAAAAAAAAGTAATAAACATGGGCAGGGTACAGTGGCTCACACCTATAATCCCAGCACTTTGGGAGGCCAAGGCAGGTGGATCACCTCAGGTCAGGAGGTTGAGACCAGCCTGACCAACATGGTGAAACCTCAATATTGAAAGTCCAATATTTCCTCTGCTGCAGAAACCTCATCTCTACTAAAAATACATTAGCCGGAGGTAGTATCCCAGCTACTCAGGAGATTGAGGCAGGAGCATTGCCTGAAGCCAGGAGGCGGAGGTTGCAGTGAGCTGAGATTGCACCATTGTACTCCAGCTTGGGCAACAAGAGTGAAAAAAAAAAGTAATAAACATAAACCTAGGTATAAACTCTTAAGATTACGAATTTTATACTATAATAAAACCAATTTGCAAATGATATATAAACACAAGTAAAAGGGAAATAGAAGTTAAATTAACAGCTCTAATTGAATGTAACTGTTGATGTTTTGCTGAAATGGAATCACTGTCCATACAAGAACACAGTAGATTGACACTGCCGGGCAGGCGCCTGCAACTGCTGCGCGAAGTCGGGTGTTCTCCTGCCTTTCTCCATTCAGAACGCTCAGTACCCTTACGTGAACACTGCGAGGCACAGGGCTGTTGATGTCATCAAACTTTCATTCCATTTGAATGAATCATTCCCAGATTCAGTCCAACTCTCTCTCTCGTAATTAATGTGGAAAAGTAAAAGTCACCCTACTTGGTGCCTGTATCAGCCAGGATCCCAGTAGAAGGTGGCGGGCTCACCACGACTTGGGTAATGGGAGAAGGGTTGACTTACAAGGAGACCACTGAGCCGTACAGACAGGTGGTACAGAAACTAGGGGCTGCTGGCAAAGGAGCTGCTAGACTTACAGGACACCGGATGGTGACTGCCCCCAAACAGGAGGAGGGAGTCAAGGAGAGAAGCCGCCGTGTGAGGAGATGAGCTCTTTGGTCTAGGGGCACAGACAGCCGGGGCAGCTTGCTGGGAGAGGCTTCACTCCTGCTGCTGTCCTTACACCAGACAGCAAAGGACCAGGGAGCCCGTGGATTCCATCCACACTGGTCAGCTTCCCCCGGGGGAGAAGGGTCAGGGACAGAGACCAGAGAGGGAGGAGGGCAAATGAACGACAACCAGCACAGGGACACATGAATGAGCCTGATACGGTGTGGGGACACTCAGTCATAGTTGATCATCAGCTAGTTTAGAAAATGCATTGTCGGCCGAGTTCGGTGGCTCACGCCTGTAATCCCAGCACTTTGGGAGGCTGAGGCAGGCGGATCACCTGAGGTCGGGAGTTCAAGACCAGCCTGACCAACATGGAGAAATCCTGTCTCTACTAAAAATACAAACATAGCTGGGCATGGTAGCACATGCCTGTAATCTCAGCTACTCTGGAGGCTGAGGAAGGAGAATCGCTTGAACCTGTGAGGCAGAGGTTGTGGTGAGCCAAGATTGCATCTTTGCACTCCAGCCTGGGCAACAAGAACAAAAACTCCATCTCAAAAAATAAAAAAATAAATAAATAAAAGAGTTAGCTGTGCATGGTGGTACACACCTGTGGGTCCAGCTACTCGAGAGGTTGAGGTGGGACAATCACTTGAGCCCAGGAGGTTGAGGCTGCAATGAGCTGAGATGGTGCCACTGCACTCCAGCCTGGGCAACAGAGCGAGACCCTGTCTCAATAAGTAAGTAAATACACACACACACACACACACACACACACACACACACACACACACACAATTTTTATTTGCCAAATAAATAAAAATGAAATTATAAATTAAAAAAAGTAAAAGTCATATTTATTTATTTTTTAAGACAAGGGTTCACCATGTTGGTCAGGCTGATCTTGAACTCCCGACCTCAGGTGATCCGCCCGCCTTGGCCTCCAAAGTGCTTGGATTACAGGCATGAGCCACCACGCCCAGCATTGTTTTTCAAAATCAAAATACAAAATTGCAAAATTCTCATAGAACTCTTTCAGACACCCAAGAACGTATCTGCATTCCCCAGGAGCTCACAGGCCTGCACTGGGCCTGTCTAACCTAGAGCTCCTAGAATGTAAGCGCAGGGGTAGTCAGGGACAAGGTCCTTTGATTTCCTCAAAGTCCTCTATGATCGGGCCCCTGCCTACCTCTCTTCCTTCATGTAGAGCCTCTCCCCACCCTATTCCCACCTGCCTCTTCCCACCACAATATTCATACACACATCATCTTCCATCTCCCCTAAATGCCAGGACTTTTCCTTCACACATGCCATTCCCTCCACAGGAGGCAGGGATTTGGGGGGCACGTCCCCAGCAGGCTTCTCTCTTATGCACAAGGTGGCTGTATGAGTCAGTTCTCACAGTGCCATAGAGAACTACCTGGTACTGGGTAATTTATAAAGAAAAGAGGTTAGGCCAGGCATGGTGGCTCACACCTGTAATCCGCACTTTGGAGGCGAGGGTGGGTGGATCACCTGAGGTCAGGAGTTCAAGACCAGCCTGACCAACACGGTGAAACCCCGTCTTTAAGAAAAAAAAGAAAGAAAAGAGGTTGAATTGATTCATGTGGCTGTGGAGGCCTCAGGAGGCTTCCAATCATGGCAGTAGGCAAATGGGAAGCAGGCAGAGGCTACATGACTGAGGAAGTAGAAAGAGTGTGGAGGAGGAGGGGCGACATGCTTTTAAACAGCCAGATCTCGTGAGAACTCCCTCAATATCACTAGAAGAGCAAGGGAGAAATCCACCCCCAAGATCCAGTCACCTCCCGCCAGGCCCCTTCTCCAACACTGGCAATTACAGTTCAACAGGAGATTTCGGTGGGGACACAGAGCCAAACCCTATCTCTGGCTACTTTGCTCCAGGCCTTAGTGCTCTCAAATCAAGCCCCACAGGGAGGAACACTTGCCATAATCCCAGCACCCTCAGCAAAATTCTGCTGGTACCCGATAGGCTTTGTGGAGTCGTGGGACTATCCCTGAGCCGCCTCTGTTCTCGGGGGAGTGTGAGGCTGTCATCGGACAGGCAGGAGCCACAGGCCACGCTGCACCCAGCTGTGGCGTCTGCTCCCAATAGGACGATGAAACGTCCCACTTTGCCAGGGACAATCCGGCTTACACCATATGGAGCTGGCAGAATTATTTATAGGACATCTTTTACCGTCAAAAGTGTCCTAAGACCTGGCACAATGTCTCACGCCCGTAATCCCAGCATGTTGGGAGGCCAAGGTGGGAGGATTGCTTGAGCCCAGGAGTTCAAGACCAGCCTGGGCCACATGGCAAAAACCTATCTCTATAAAAACTACAGATCATTAGCTGGGCATGGTGGAGAATGCCTGGGGTCCCAGCTACCCAGGAGGCTGAGATGGGAGGATCCCTCGAGCCTGGGGAGGTTGAGGCTGCAGTGAGCCGTGATCGTGCCACTGTACTCCAGCCTGGTTGCCACAGTGAGACCCTGTCTCAAAAAATAAAATCATCCTAGTTTGAACAATAAAATTTTGTTCTAGTTCTAAGGAACTCTACAGGCAAAGAAATGGAAGATTCCCAAATCCCAAATCCCAAACCAGGGTTTGTAACTGGTAGAAGGAGAAATGGATTGGGGGCAGTCATAAAACAACTAATGTCTGCTACACTGGGCAAATTCCACAAGTTTACAGCTCTCGGCCAGGCACGGTGGCTCACACCTGTAGTCACAGAGCTTTGGGAGGCCGAGGTGGGTGGGTCATGAGGTCAGGCATTTGAGACCAGCCTGGCCAATATGTTGAAACACCATCTCTACTTAAAATACAAAAACATAGGCAGGCATGGTGGCGGGCACCTGTAATCCCAGCTACTCAGGAGGCTGAGGCAGGAGAATCACTTGAACCCAGGCGGTGGAGGCTGCAGTGAGCCGAGACGTGCCACTGTGCAACTGCACTTCAGCCTGGGCAACAGAGTGAGACTCTGTTTTAAAAAAAAAAAAAAGATTTACAATTCTTGGCTAAGCCATGTGTTGGGGTGAGGATGAGGTGAGCTGGTGCCAGGTGTGGGTGGTGACCAGGACAGTGACAAAAACAAGCAGGTATGTGCACAGTCTGGAGCGGGTTCTTTCCCCTGCTATCTGTAGGCTGCAGGCTTGTTAAGTCGAGCTTTGTGTTAGGGGGTTGGGGAGTTAGAAGACCCATGGTCCCATTTGGCAGATGGGGAATGGGGCTGAGGAAACAGGGCTAGCTTCCATGAGCAACTGAAATAACGGTGAATGGGGCGGTATATATGGAAGTATATATAGTTGGAAATATACAGAAAGTTTTGCAGATCAAAGGAAGGAGGTAGAGGATTTCGGAAGACGTCTAAAGAAATTTGAACTGGAATTTGAAGCATGGGTTGGCCCTGCATAGGAAGAAGGAAAAGAAATAGCATCTCAGTGTTGAAGACACTGTGTGTAAAGGCAAAGAAGTCAGGCCACTGTGGGGATGTGCTGAGGATGACAAAATGACTTGGCTGGCGTAAACAGAGTTTGTTGAAGAATAGTGCAAGATACATTCATCCGACCGGTACATCGGGGAAGGACTTGTCAGTGTTAGTATATCTAATGTCAAAATGTGCAGGAGACAAACTATGTGCTAGTAACTTACGGGTTTCCTTCTTTATATCCAGCCATGTTGCTTGGCAGTTAAATTTGAAGATGAGTGGGAGGCCCAACCTGTAATCCCAGCACTTTGGGAGGCCGAGATGGGTGGATCACGAGGTCAGGAGTTCGAGACCAGTTTGGCCAACATGGTGAAACCCTATCTCCACTGAAAATGCAAAAACAATTAGCCGGGCATGGTGGCGGGCACCTGTAATCCCAGCTACTCAGGAGGCTGAAGCCGGAGGATCACTTGAACCCAGGAGGCGGAGGTTGCGGTGAGCCGAGACCAGGCCATAAATGAGTTGGAGAGGTGGACACATTCAGCAATGCTTATTGAGCATGTACCGCGTGCAGGCAGTTCTAGATTCTGCCACCCAAGGTCTCTGCTCGCAGAGCACTGACATCCTTATTGAGAGAAACGGAGTAAACTGATAAACAACAAACTAACAGGGAGTGATAAGTGCTTCGACGAGATATGAAATAGCCTGATGGATAGAGTGATGGGCAGCTATTTCAAAGTGAGGGGTCACAGAGGACTTCATGGAGGAGGTGGACAGGAACCGAAAGTGTCAGCAATGCTTAAGTCAGGGAGAGGGAGCAGCCAGGGCAAGGCCGCCTTATGTCACCTAACGCTTTTATTAATGCCCACTTCTCCCCCTTCCTCACCCCATAGGCTTTCTACCATCTCTGCCCTTTCTTTTTTCAGACTCAGTCTTGCTCCGTTGCCCAGGCTGGAGTGCACTGGCATGACTTTGGCTCACTGCAACCTCCACCTCCCAGGTTCAAGCAATTCTCCTGCCCCAGGCTCCCCAATAGCTGGGATTCCAGGTGCCCTCCACCACACCCAGCGTTTTTGCATTTTTAGTGGAGATAGGGTTTCACCATGTTGGCCAGGCTGGTCTTGAACTGACCTCAAGTGATCCACCCAACTCAGCCTCCCACAGTGCTAGGATTACA